>JAAEAF010005455.1:0-18024 GCA_011037195.1 Triatoma infestans
TTGGAACATTTGCAGCGTTAGTAGGAAAGTTAAGATGTTGTGAAATGACTAAAGTTTAGAGCTGCTGGACAAGAGAATCCCCCAAACTACTTACTACCCGCACTACCTGGTTTTAGTGAACAAGAGGTAAGCTCCTGCTCAGTTTAATACCTGCAGCTCCAAGTTTGTGCTCTTGTCAGCACCAACATTCATGATATAACTAACTACACTACTAGTCAAAACTAAATCGTACTTAATACAACTATACCACAACTACAAACTAGGTTAGTGCTCTCTCGTCGGCTTATAACAAAATTACAACGATATAATTCATTTTAATATGTTAATTCATATTGATTGTCAATTAATTATCAGTTTTATTGCCATTTAATTTAATGTTTATATAAAAAGAAATTGCCACACTTTCCTTCTTAATTGCCATAACTAATTACTACATACGAATTAGGCAATTCAGACAGTTCGCCTTTACTGCATTAATTCCCCCCCCCCCCAAGACTGCTGCAAAACACTTACATGACTTTCTCTTACTGCGGTCAATACAATTATAAAGATGATAAATTTGTATCATTCATTTGTCCTAATATTAAATATAGAGAAGTGCGCGAACAGAACTTACCAAAAGCAGTTTTGCTTTTAGCCAGGAAACAGGCCAAAAATATTGAACAAGCACAATAAACATTTGAAATTTAACGTCCCAGATTCGTCAAAATTTCGGCGACAATTTTCATAAATAAAAGTGTAATCGTTCCAGGTATTTTCGAGAAAATTCCAATTCAAACAGAAGAGTTGCACTTTTGGTTAATCGATTTTCTCCAAATTTGATTCTGTCAATGCTGCTAATGTGTATTAATATTATACAGGGGGCAGAGCCATACATTATACTGAAGTGGGACTTTAGAGGAAAGTTTAACATTTGTGCTCAGCCAGAATCTCACAGAAATCATCCAAGAAAAATGCTTCAAATAAAAGTGGTAGGCATTTGTTTGTGCAGACCGTATACAGTCTTTTTTTGAGAAGTTTGCAAAAAATTGAAAACCACATTTACAGTTGGTGAACAGTTTTACCAAAACCTTAATATCGAATGCGATGAAGGGGTAACTAAACGGAATACCAAGTTTGGACTTCCGGCAATTTTTCGTTTTTCAGATATTTCGTTCAACATACACACACATAAACAGACAGACCATTCGCTAAAAACATTTCTTTTTTCTGATTCAGGGACCTCAAAACGTGTATTTCCCGCTGAAAACTCAGTTTCAAAAATTTGATATGGTTGCAAATAAATATGATTGCTCTCACAGACATAAGAACATGAGCTCAAACTCATGTTTGAAAAACCCGAGAGATTGCAGCTCTTGCGCTTAAAGAGGATGTAAATCGTATTCTTATATAATACTGGAATAATGTGAACATGATCTCCAGTAACATATTGCAGGGCAAAAGCACTTCTAGTTAGTCCTAGTCGGAAAGGTGGACGCAATTAAAGGCGGATGAGCAATGAGTTGCAATGTTTGAAAGGAGAATATTGCTCCGGATTTTCGGTCCTGTTCGAGTTGGACAGGACTGGCGGCAAAAAACAATTTTTTTTGTTGTACCGAGAGTCTCATATAATTTAGCTAGCCATTTGGTTAGGATGGAGCCAACCTCGATGCCGGGGAGAAAGTATTTTCGGAACGAGAATAGACGGGCGACCGAGACGTAGATGGCAGATAGGAGAGGCCTGTCGGGAGAACGGAACTGGAGGGCGTTGTTCAGACTCGTGAGAGATGGAGATCTCCGATTTGAAGAGGTCAAGCCCCTCTTGGAATTGCAAACCCAAGGAAGAAAACGAAAGAAAAGTGGAACCATATTACTGAATTAGTAATTGTCTGAATCAAATATTTCTATCCTCGGGAAAACAATGGAAAATTTCAACTCTTATGAACATGAGATTATGTGTGGGTAATGAAATTGAAATCTTAAAATAAGCAAATAACACTTTTAGGACGTACAGCAACGAAACTTGTGCTACAGTCCTAACTACAGCACACTAACTTCAAAAATCAATCTTTCCTGGTAAAACATTACAAATGAAAGTGGTAAGTTTTATATATATGCAGTTAGCTTTTCAGTTTTACTGACCATCGTTAGAGATATAAAGAGAAAATTCCAAAAAATTCAGAAACCTACTAGCACTTCCTGTTAACTAATTTTCATCAAACTATTTTTTTGAATGTATTAATGATCAGGTTTCATAAGTCACTAGCTTACCATTTAGCTCACATTTATTAAAATATATTTATATAATAAAGATGAATTATTGTGAGTTCAATGAAAGTAAAACCTTTTAGTTTAAATAGCGAGTAGATGTATTAAGTGTTTCAATTTATTATTTAAAAAAAAAATGAATAATGTAAAAGTTGTGGTGATAAGTTTCACAAAGTTTTGTTCTTTAATTTACAAAAATTATTAAAAAAAAAAGAAAAAAAGGAAGATGGTGTATATGTACATAGGTAGTAAATAAGAGAAGTAGTGGGGACCACTACTAGACATGTATGTCAGTTAAGATATTTTAAGGTACAAATTTTTACGACCATATTTGGTTATGCACGGTATAAAGGTACCATTGAACTTCCCGTTAGATTGCGGACTTTCAATTTTGAAGTTATTAGAAGATCTTAAATGATAAGAGTTTCTCCTGACTAAATTTTCATTTTCTGTGCTAACCCTATAAGATCAATTGCCATACATAGCTACTATCTTTCCTTTCTCCCAGATTTTACCCTTCCTATAAAATACATTTTCATTCAGTTTAAAATCACTTCTTTTCCGAGTAAGTCTGTCACAATATTTTGTCATATTGTTTCGCTTGTTTTTTAAATACTCTTTAAACCCACTAACTACTTTGGGACGCAACCTTTCTTCTATAGTTGGCACATTTACTCTTAACTCTCTGCTTTGTAATAACTGAGCAGGAGGCCACGGAATTCCTAATATTGGATGTTTTTATAATATAACAGAGATAACTCAAGATCAATTACATCTTCTGCACATTTTTTTAACATATTCTTCGAAGTCTATACTGCTCTTTCCGACATACGTTAGATTGTGGATAGGTCGGACTCATTAAAATGAATACTATACCCCCACTGCTTGGCAAATTTTCTATACTCTATAGAATTGAAGGGATTATTGCCAGCTACTACTTATCTCGGAATCCCAAACGAACTAAATATTTCTTTTAAAACATTTATTGTTTCAGTGGCAGTTTTTTATTTTAAAAGAAGTATATAGTTCGTTTGGGATTCCGAGATATATAGTAGCTGACATTAATCACACTCTTGTATTAACTTTTTTAAATCTTACAAATGAATCAAAAGATTCAAATTCATCTTGAATTCGTTTATTAAACAAATAACTTGCAGTTATTAAATTTTTCTGTGGCTTTACCTACCAAAAGAAGAATCACTTCATTAGAATCGTCTTTTTTTTCTTCCGGTAACTGAAAACTGTAGTATAGCTTCCTACTTTCAGCTCCTATTAAATTTAAGAGAACTGCTACTTTCTGCCTTCTTCTGTTATATCAGCTGTCTTTATAAATATTTCGAGCTCAGCTTTAAAGCTTCTCCAATTTTCTGCCACATTACCAGTGAGTACTAAAGGTGATGGTGGTTTAAAACAGTCCATTTTATTAATTTTATTATTCGGCACTGTTTGTTATTATTAACTGTCACTATTATTATTTCACTTCACAGTTTTTTGTTGTAATTATTAATAATAATTAACTGTTCATCTAATAATCAACTGTTCAGTGTACTAATCATTAACTGTAATAATCAACTGTTCATACTGCGCCATGTATTATGAAATGTATTTGGTGTTATGTATGTTGTGTGTTTGTAGTAGTTTGTGGCGTAAGCGGTTTTGTAAAGGGCTTGTGTGTATGTTTAAAGAGAAGAGAAATAATAAGAAATAAATAAGAAAACACTGCTAGATTAAATTAAATATATTATCTTTAAAGAAATTTATACTTTTCAATATCACAATATAGGCTTATAAAATACACTGAAACTAGCTAGATTAAACTCTTATGTTTTAACTTATGACTGGCACTGAAGTGAGGCGAGCGATTCCTGAAAGTGTTACGGTTCAATGTCTAATTCAGACTGTCTGGTTGAGGGCAGAATTTAGACTCTCTCTCTTGAAAGAATGCTTTCTCTTCGTAATTCAAATCCTTCCCTGCGAGAAGGGGTAAAAAGACAAAGTTGACTAAGTTCTATGAACTCTTCTGTCACGGTGGTCTTCTACCTGAATAGTCCCTTTTGCCAACGAATGTTAGAATATTTTTCAAATAATGATTTTCTTCAAATTATATTTATAGATATAATTTCTGTCATCCATTACAATTATTTTAAATGTATTATTGATCAGGTTTCATACATCACTAGCTTACATTTATTAACTGACATACATGTCAGTTAATAGATGTAACTGACTAGTAGTGGTCCCCACTGCTTTTCTTATTTACAACAAAATTGAGATTCTAGCAATGCATTTAATTATAACGTACTACAATATTGTATACGTGGAAGTGGCACTTCAGAGAGAAGCTTAAAGTTGCTGCTCCCTTATAATTCTCCGAACAAAAAATCATTTTGAGAAAACATTTAAAAATGATAACCTCTAGGAGCGTAGTTATTTTGCGAAGTTTAAAGTAAATTCATGGAGTCATTTTCGAGAAATGCGCCAAAAAAATAAACAAAATTGGTTGTGGTGGTTGGTTCCCCAGAGCTGGAAAGCATCAGAGACCTTTTCCGTGGTAGCCTGCTTCATTTTGTGGTCATCGACCGGTTTGCTGGCGTCGCCCATCTTCAGGGATCGTTTGGTCAGACAGTGTGTGAATACAAGACTTGCACAGAGCAAATTCAGTTTATACACTCCCTTTTGAGAAATGGGCGAACGCCTGAAACCGGTCGATGACCACAAAATGAAGCAGGCTACCACGGAAAATGTCTCTGATGAAATAAACAAAATATTCAGTAATGACTAATCACTTTCAGTTAGCAGGTTTTGATCGAAACGCTCGTGTCGGATCTCAGACAGAATGATTTGCTAACAATTTTTTTTTCGACCTCGGAGTATGTATATCGAGGAAAGCTCATTTTTTAAAATTTGACACAATTACAATTCTTCCACTTATACCAGCAAGAGAAATAAATAATATTCTTCAAAACGTCCTGTGTTTTTGTAATTTCTTTAAACAGGACATCTCACTTTTAGATACTTAAGTTAACGACTTTTAGACCATTATAAGCAGTACTTACACTTGTTTTAACTAAGCGCCAAGCTGAAGGATTTCTCCAAGTAATAGAACACTCTATTGTTACATCTCTGAACCTTAGAACTTAAGGTGTCCTGTTTGCCCTCCACTCAGCTCATGTTACCTGCAAAGAGAGGAGCGGTGGTTGGCGAGCACTGGAAATACAGGCAGCTCAACCAGCGAGCAGTACGAGCGCGCACTGGGAGTGGCGCACTGGCACCACCTAATGGTGAGGTGGCCCATGATAATTTGTAAGCTCCAGGTCTCCGAAGACTGGGATAAAGTGGAATAAAACCCTGGGCAGCTGAGGATTTAATAATGTTGGAGGATGGAGAAGAGGGGAGGCTGTATTGCAGAGTAAATGGAGAAGCTGGGAGGAGGGTTATCATTGCATGGATCTTTGGTTTATATTAAGTTACTGTGGAGTTCAGAAAGTGTCACTAAGGATACGCCACTTCAGGCTGTTTATATGATACTTTCACCTTTACATACAACACCTTTATATACTTTGAAACAACTTTCTCTTCTTTATGTGTTTCTTTTATCAGCCGCTAGATTTCTTCATATTCTTTTATTTATTTACTCAGAGTATGTTCATATTCCTTTAGCCATACTCCTTTTTACCTAAAACTCTATTTAATAAGTGTTTTATTCTTAACAGCAATAAACTTATGGTTTTATATATCTACTTTTAGTTAGAAATTGTGTTTTAAAATGAATGTCTTATTTATAAAGAGGCCTGTATCTAAATTAAGGACATTTTTTTCAATTTAAAAAAAATTTTATTAAATCATTGAAACTGTTCACTACTTTGATTGCTTCTTCTTAAATAATACTCTCCGGTGAAACTTAAATGTCCTTGAAAATATTCTTTTGACACTTTTTTTTTATAAAATTAATTATAAATTTTCACTTTGTGGAGAAGAAAAACCTGGCATTCAAAATCTGTTATAGAATTAAACATTCATTTTTACTTTGTCTTACCTAAGTAAGTATTATTATTGTGATGGTGCCAGATTTTCGATACTGAGTTTTCACCGGAAATACATGTTTTTGAATCCCCTGAATACGAAACAAACTTTTTAGCGATTGGTCTGTTTATGTGTGTGTAAATGTGTGTGTACGTGTCTGAGTGTGTGTTAACAGAATATCTCGGCATGAAAATTGTAGACATGAAGATTTCAGGCAAAATCTATCAACCGGAGGTGCGACTTTACTGTTTTTTTTTTCATATTTTTGTAATTTTTTCGAAACCGGTTTTTAACGATTTTTTTTAATATCGTATACAATCTACTATCACATAAATACTATCACTTTTATTTGTCACATTTTTCTGGAAAAATTGATTTTTTGGCGGTTATGGGGGAACAATAGCGTTATGCTTTACTCTAACGTACAGCACGAGTGTAATATATGGTTTTAACGCCTACATAATATTACTACACTTTGAAAGCATTGATAGAATTCCAAATTTGAAGAAATTCGGTTAATCGGAAGTGCGACTTTATGAAATAGGTTCTCGCGTTTTTGGAATTTTCTCGAAAACGACTAATAAAACGATTTCTTTTAAACTTAGCATGCTAACTTCAAAGATAAAAACGTTAACGATACTTTTATTTGAAACATTTATCCAAAAAAATTATTAAGGAGAGTTATGGGAATTTGTGCCGTTAATTTCAAATATTATATCTAGTTATTCAGTATTTGTAGAACGCTCTACTGGGCCATAATATAATCATCACTTCTCAGCCTGCCAGTTTAGTATAGGTTGGTACTTACCCCCACCACCTCTATATTTATGTCAGGACAAAATACGTAAAATCTGAGTTTAAAGAAAATTTGTCATTTTATGGCAATTGCACAACGGGAGTAAGAGAAAGTTGTGTGTGTGACTCACTGCAGATTTTTTGACAACGAAAGCATCGTGGTCATTCCTACTATTTTTGGTGAGGTGCTTGTAAAATTTCTTATATTAGCTTTTCCTGAAGTTGCCAGACGGCAATTTTTATTGGCAAACGTATGTTAAACACTTCGCGGTTCCCCTTGCCTTTACTTCTAGCCATCGTTACCTAGGTCCTCTACTAAACTGTAGCTCCCCACTTTTTCTCACGGTGCTGGGTAAAACCTGAATCAAATTTTGAATTTTCACACCAAAGTCGAGTGTGCTCCACTAGACCAAAATGAGGGAAAATAGACTTCCTGGGAGTCCATTTTGAATCTTAAATCCCGATGTCGTGTATAGATAGGTTACTAACTGTTGCTTCCCAAAAGTAAATTTCTTTTCTAAGTCATCACGATCCAAACTTGTTACTGCTTGCCGAAGAGGAGTTTGAGTACATAATAGGTATCATTGTCATGATTTGAACGTCCATAAAATTTTGAACAAAATAAAAAATCTATTACCTATTGATGTTATTTTTTGTTTATTATCCAGAGCCATGCCAGTTATTTAATATCTATAGACGAGTAAAAAAAAAAATGTACAAATGATAGCATACATGTCATTTTCTGAAATAAATAGAGCCATGTAACAAAGGCAATTCCAATTTCATTACTACATGAGTTGGTTGTAAAAAGAGTCACCCCTTCCCCGCTCTAGAGACATGGATCCTAGTATATAATGGAATGTATAGGTGTGCGGTGCAAGCAAGATTGTTCTCAGAGTGTGTAAGGGGTATGAGGGCAAGAAAAAAGGAGAATAGTTTCGGTTATTGGCGGGAAAGTCTGTAGGAGTGCCCCTAGACCCTCCCGGTGAGGAGAAGAAAGAGAGTAGGCTTCTCCTTTGCCCCTGTTTGTTGTAATGACTGCAGAAGAAGGTAGAGTTATGGATAAGGAGGCAGGTGGTTGCCTCTTCAACCCAGAGGAGGTTGTTCTTCGTCTCCTTCATCTTGTAGTTTGCTGCCCCATAACCCCTACGAAACCCCCAAGCCTATTTATTAGCGTAGTAGCACCAGTGTAGCAGCTTTTTGCCGAACACCCTCCGCTTTCCCGCTTGGGCTCCTTTTGCAACCCCACTACTGCTAGATGTGTAGGTCGACATCAAGTCTTTCTCATCCTCTCTCTCTCTACTTACTCCGGGTTACTCGGCAAGGTCTGTAGCTCATGTTCCTACAGGCTCTTACACCATCACTACCCTGTGTGAAGAAGTCGACCTACCAAATAACATATTACCACTATTTTTTTCCTACCTCTTTTCCCACATGTCCGTTCTCTCCTTCTTCCTATTATTGACTGTATCCTGTCCCTACACTTTTCTCATTTACTGCTGTAATATTCCTTTTCTTTTAGGAAAAAGTTACGAGAATTGGAATTTTTTGGGTAATTTTCCGCGTATGTAACGCAACTGCTGCCACCATTATTGACGGTGATTTATGCCACTTTGCCACTTTAATTGTTTTGGAGAATTTTTCTAATACTGAAAATTACAAAATTTAAATTCTGAAATTTTAAAATTAACTGGTCACAAAGCTTTGTATCCCAATTTTCATAAATTTAGAAATTGGTTTAACTGAATTGCAATATTAAAAAGAATCTAGTGAGCAACAATCAGACATATTTCTCTTGCTGCAATTTTCGTTGCTGAAAGAAAAGTTTTCTTGAAACTTCCGATTTTTGCTAAACACGGTTGCCTTCAATATTATCCAGCTAGTGAGCTATACGGTTTCCTATAAATGGAAAAAAAATCCCGCTAAACTAAACAAACAAAATGTTCAAGAAACTTCCTGTCAGCGTATTTTCTTCAAAACTCATGATTTTAACGGTATATTTGATGCTCAAAATCATTATATACTAGGGTCGAACCATACAGTTCCCTGAAATCGCACTTTACAGGGAAACTTAATGTTTCTCTCCCCCTTCCCCCCAAACTTCTTAAAAGCAATTTTCTTAGAAAAAATGTTTTAAATAAAAGTTAGACTTACGTGTGTGTAATATGCAAACAATGTTTAAAGAAAAATTAATTAATAATTAAGGTTTTCGGAAAAATCGCAATAAAACGAAAAACTATTTAATAAAGCGGTAATTTCGATTGAGGAATTTTGATCGGCACAGTACATATCAGATCTCCTGGCGACAGTCATACAGAATATCATGTTTGGTCTCCTTGCAATTTTCCTTTCTTTTATCATGCTATACACACAGCCCCCTCCCCACAAAACACTTTTTCTGACCCAGGGGAAAACATGTACGTTGCAGTGAAAATTCAATTAGAAAATCACACACTCGCATTGCTTATTCTTATAGCGCAGCACAAAGTAAACTTTACATAAGGGTATTGGTAATTTCAAGTTTAAAAAAAAAAAATCGTTAAAGAAAAAGAATCCGTTTTTAAGAAAAATCGCGAAAATTGAAAATTATCCGAGAACTTTCGATGAAATCTGGACGTACCCAAAACTTTGCCAGCGCTAAGAGAAAATAAAATGAAAATATCAACTACGCATGCCCATTTGAAGCAAACCGCATTTCACCTAAATCGAATTTAAATGTAAATGTGAATAAAAATAAAAAATATTTTAAGTAGAATAAAATTTATATTATTAAATTTCTAAACAGGGTTAAAATTATTTTAATTGCACACCTTCCAAGTTGAACTTGTAACTTCTCACTTTCTAGTGAAATTAAATAAAAGTGTAAACTGAGTTTTAGAACAGAAATTGTAAAAGAGAGAGCTATTCAGTATTGTGTGTGTGTGTGTATCAGTTGATGGCGGGCGGTAGCAAAGTTAAATCGGCCTCAAGGGTTGAAGTTTAACTTTTAAACCAACAGCAAATCAACTTTAACAATTACTTCTCTTTTATAATTCAAAAATAGAATTTAAACTGATACACCCCCACTCTAAAATTTAATACCTTCTCCCCTCCTGTATTGGAAAAAAACAGAGATATAAGACTTATTATTAATGATTCATTGGTGTGTTTGTGTGTTACAGTTCCACCTGAAATTGAAGTTGAAAAAAGTTGGGTTCACACTGGAGAAGGAAACGAAGCCCAGCTTGTCTGTATTGTATTCGCCGAACCTCCAGCTGAGGTCTGTTAACTAATATGTATCCGATTTAATTACATTAAAGACTTGATATATTTATTTAAGGTATAAGTAAAATATATGCTTAATAATATTACTGTGGAAACATTTTCCCATGTATTCGATGAGCTGGAAAACAGTGCTACGCCATTACCACATTTCTATATTATTGACACGAACCGCCCACCACTGCGTTACTAAGTCACTGGCAAGTTATACACTATTCAATTTAAGCTCTGCCAAAATCTTTTCCTTAGCTCGAGCTATGATAGAAATCTAAAAATCGTGAAAAGGGGAAATCCAAAAAGATCAAAGACAATGAGTCGCGATATCGCAGTGGAGAGGTAGCTATCAGTATTTTCCCAGCTGTTCGAAATAAGGGTAAATATTTCCACTGCAATTAGCAACTCATAGAATAATTATTTTAGAATGCACTTCCTAGATTTGCGAATTTTTTTCATTGGGTTTAAAAATTGCATGTTTCTGTTTGTGCTTATAAAAACAATATTCAAGAATGATTTAGAGCAAAGATACTGTTAAACTTTGTCTTTCCAAAATCTAATTGTTCGGCTGACTTTTCGAGTAGGCCTCGAACAGTCATCTTTTGCATCTGGCCTCGGCAAAAGATTTTTAGATTGTTTAGGGAGGAATAGTAAGAACGTTAAGCCATACTTTCAAGCTACAACATGCCACTTCATTGCAATATACAGTGTTACAAGTTGTATTAAATAAGGCATGTAACTGCATTGTCAGAACTGCAAGTTCGTAAGAAATCGGTTAACAGACGTGCGGCTTTACAAAAATAACGCTTCTTTTCCTGGAAAACTTGAGTTTGCTGAGTAGTATATAATAGGCGACTCCAGGACAGATTTTCACTCCCTCACCTACCCCCCTCACCTTATACGTCCCAACCATTCCCTGTCCAATTTCCACCACCCCCCTCACCGCCCTAGTTACCCCTCCCCCACCACATAACCCCCCTCCCCACCCGCAACCTATTCCCAACTTTTCCCCCACCCCCTCCCCCTCCTCTTTTCCTGTAGGCGAAGAAATATTAAAAATTAATTTTTTTTTTTGCTGAGGTCAGCAAAAACGATCTCACAACCTTCGTCATCCAAGTCCATCACTTACACCACTCAGCTATAGTGGTAACTTGGCAATAGTAGTTTTCTTTAGATCCTTACACCTCACCCCACATACTTCTCCCTGATCTCTCTCATATCCTTTCTCTCTCTCTCTCTCTCTCACTCTCACTCTCTCTCTATAGATATATAAAATATATACACAGAGACTTAAAGAGAGGCTCTGCCCCACGTACCCCAGGCCAGGGTTCATTAACCTGTATTTTTCCATTCGTACAAAAGTTTATTAACCTCTATGTATGCAAAATGTTTGCAATATAATATATTTACTTATTTTTTTTTTTTTTAGACGGATACTTATGTAAGTTTTTTGGTAAACAATAAACTAAAACTTAATCTATGGTTCCTTCTTATCTACTTTTATCGATCAAGTATATTGACATTTAATACAGTATATTGATTTATGAGTCACTTACCTGTGTAAGGTTTTTGGTAAGCAATTTACAAGTTAATCTCCATTTTCCTTTCTTTTTTTTTATCGATCATTATATATTTATAGAATCCAATATATCGGTTATTTTATTTTATTTTATTTTTTTTTTGGCACAGTTTAAAGTTGTTGGACCTGTTATCGATGAAATAGTTAATAATATGTTTTATCGAACTAATTGTTTATGCAATTAAAGAAAGGAAAAAAAGCTAGTGATTTAATAACTGGTGTATCTCAATTTACATACCAAATTCCGCATATTTAATCACTAGACAGATACTTAGTTTTTTTTAGTAAACAGATGAGTTTTTTTTGGTAAACAATAAACTAAAACTTAATCTATGGTTCCTTCTTATACACCATACTTATCTATTTTTATCGATCAAGTATATTGGACATTTAATACAGTATATTGATTTATGAGTCACTTACCTGTGTAAGGTTTTTGGTGAGCAATTACAATTTAATTTCCATTTTCCTTCTTTAAGAAAAATCTATTTAGCCTATTATACAAAACACACCGAGGACAGCCGAACTACAAAGCCGATAATAACCGAACAGTCCTTTTTTTTTTTTTTAAAAAAAAAGAAAAATACACATTACACAATCATTTGTAATTAAGTTGTCCAAGTTTTCTAATAATAACCACAGTCCAAATCGTTCGTTAGTAGGTTTTACTTTTCTTCCATAGAGCTGAGAAACACTTAACACTTTGTGCGAGCCCATGTTGTCTCTGCCGATGACCGATTAACACTTAATTACAAAGGACTCCACTATGAGTTAAATCTCCACTTTCCTTTTTAAGATAATTTTTTGTTTTGTTTATCGATCAACTATATTTATAGAATCTAATATATCGTTTTCTTTTTGGTACTGCTTAAAGTCGTTGGATCTGTTATCTAACGCAATGTACGACGAAATAGTTAATAATATGTTTTGTCGAACTAATTGTTTATGCAATTAAAGAAAGGGGGGAAAAAAAATAAAGCTAGTGTTTAACCAGAGATTTAATAACTGTTGTATCTCAATTTACGTATCAAATTCCACATATTTAATCACTTTTCTAATCTAAAACGTACTCAATTTACACACATATTGCCGTCAATTCTTGCAAAGAAGAGATGTAAGTTTTCGGTTAGAAATGTAGAAAGTGCCTATCTTACAAATTGACATGTAAGAAATAAAAGTGAGAATAGCGATTTATGCGTACATATTAAAACTAGTAATTTAAATGGAACTTATATATTTTTAAACACTTTTTATTAGAGCAAAAGTAATTTTCTCTAGAGATAACTACTGTAAGTTTGCAGTTAAAATTGTAAAAGTCGAAAGTGCGTATCTTAGAGCTTACATGTAAGAAATAAAAGCAAGAATTGCGGTATATACGCATTTATTAAAACTAGTAATTTAACTGGAATTTATATGTTATACATGTTTAATCACTTCTTATTTGAGCAAAAGTAATTTCTCTCTAGAGATAGTTTGCGGAGTTTCGCAGTAATATCTTACTACAGTAGTATTTTTCTGTAGTCTTTTTACAGGAGTAAGTCTAATTCCACCACAGTGGAAAGCTGATCCTACACAGATAATGTAATTTCCCAAAAAAAAAAAAAAATCTTCTATCGAATTAATTGTTTGTACAATTAAACAAATTACTTAAAGAAAGGAAAACTTAGTGGAACCAGTAGTCTTTTTATCTCAATTTAGGTACAAAATTCCCCTACATTTTTGCAATCTAAGAAGCACTCAATTTACGTACTTACTCCCCCAAAATAGTGATCAGTTTCCAATTTAACTGGTAAATGAATTATTCTATATTTTTGTAATCTAATAAGTATTCAATTTACATATATAATTCCAATAGAGAATTTAATAAATTAATGGGATTTATACCATAACTAGATAGAAGTAACTTCCTTAGTGAGTAACAGATTGATATTCGCTCCTAGAGTTATGGATGTGCAAATGACGAATGATTAGACAGTAGAGAATGTATTGTGTTAAATGTCTTTGGTCAGGTCAAAATGTAAAATCACTGCACAAAGCAAAGTTGGACTACAATTAAATCTGTCGAATAACCACGAAAAACAAAGATATACAAAAGAATATATTGCACTAAAACATTCGTAAGTTATCGTATTGTGAATTGGAATAACAGTTTTGCTAGTAATTTCCAAGTTCTTTCCTCAACCTTTCTAAATATGTAACAACTTCTTCTGCCATCTTACATTCTTAAACAGGCATAGGATATTATGCGCTAAAAAACATGTTACCTTTTAATAATAGAATATTGGAACAAGTTAAACCATTATAAGTTTCTAATCTGGGAAAATGATTGCATTATATCCAAATTCGAAATCTTCTGTTTTGTAGCCATTGTCTAATGTCTATTAGTCCAAGAAAAACACACAGATATACATTAGAATATAAACATATATTGCACTAAAACATTCGTAAGTTATCGCATGGCAATTATTGTGGATTGCAATAACAGTTTTGCTAGTAATTTCCAAGTTCTTTCCTCAACCTTTCTAAACATGTAACAACTAAGAAATAAGTTTCTAATCTGGGGAAATTATATCCAAGTTCGAAATCTTTGTTTTGTACCCATTGTCTAACGTCTATTAGTCCAAGAACAACCAAGGAAAACACAGATATACAATAGAATATAAACATATATTGCACTAAAACATTCTTAACTTATCGCATGGCAATTATTGTGGATTGCAATAACAGTTTTGCTAGTAATTTCCAAGTTCTTTCCTCAACCTTCCTAAACATGTAACAACTAAGAAATAAGTTTCTAATCTGGGGAAATTATATCCAAATTCGAAATCTTCTGTTTTGTAGCCATTGTCTAATGTCTATTAGTCCAAGAAAAACACAGATATACAATAGAATATAACATATATTGCACTAAAAACAGTCTTAAGTTATCGCATGGTAATTATTATGGATTGGAATCAGCTTTCCTCAACCTTTTTAAACATGTAAACAACTTGTTCTACTGTCTTACATTCTTAAACAGGCATAGGAAATTATGCCCTAAACAATATGTTACTTTTTAATCGAAGAATATTGGAACAAGTTAAACCAATGTTTGCATAGTATAGGAAATGGGAAATGATTGCATTATATCCAAATCCGAAATCTTCTGTTTGGAATTTAGACATTTCTACCAACACTAACGTCTATTAGTCCAAGAACAACACAGATATACACAGAATATAATACAGTATATTGCCCTAAAACAGTCTTAATTTATCGCTTGGCAATTATTGTGGATTGCAATAACAGCTTTGCTAGTAATTTCCAAGTTCTTTCCTCAACCTTTCTAAACATGTATACCTACAACTTGTTCTACTGTCTTAAATTGTTAAACAGGCATACTGATATTATGCACTAAAAAATATGTTACTTTTTAATCGAAGAATATTGGAGCAAGTTAAACCAATGTTTGCATAGTATAGGATTGCGTTATATACAAAAATTCAAAAATCTTCTGTTTGTAGCTGTTGTCTAACGTCTAATAGTTAAAGCTGTTTAAAACAAACAACAAAAAATACTGCAAACATACAAGTGTCTGGTCCCCAAACTTGTTGTAATTGGTACCGATTAGAAATATAAATATATTCTATAGTCATTTGGAAGAAATTAGTCAAAATATTCCCCCAAAAAAAAAAATCATTATTAGTTCTGTTTAATGTTTTAACTTGTTTTTATTAGACGGAAATTATAACACAGAAGTATTTTTGCTTAGTCAGATCACATTCCTACACCTTCTTACGAGCCCTGGCACATACACACACACACACATACGCGCGCGCGCACTACATGCTGTTAAGTGAATAATTGACAGAAATAAAAAAAAATACATGTTTTTCTATTTTTGCAATACAAAAGCAAGGAAATAATTGCAACCATTAAAAGTAAAAATTGATCACCGTTTTCTCTATTATTTTTCTCTCATAATACATAGATGTGTACGGTTCTATTATAAATAACACAAACATAATATTTTGTTTAATTACAAAATCCATACCTTATACTATAATCTTGGTAATAATATACATAATTTACACACACACACACACACACACACACAAATCTTTTTATGTCTACTGGCAGAGTATGTTTTAACTTATCTAAATTGTCAAAATTTATAGTCAAAATCTAAAGCTAAGTCTTGCATTTCTCTTACTAACCAGCAATGTCTATTTCTATAAGGAACTAGTTTAAGGCCTACCAAAATTACTGCTTCTAACCGGTTGCACTCAGAAACTTTAACACGACCTCTTATTTCTTTCTCGTTCTCCTGTTGTGTTGAAAGCGGTACCTTGTATATTTTTCCTGTGCAAAATTCCATCTTCTCTTATTTGGCAAACGAGTGTCCATTGTAACTTGTTACACCAGTAAATGTTAAAAATGGTTTCTCTCGGTAGGTGAGGAAATTATATCCAACCCATTTTTCGGTATTATAATGTAACCATTTTCTTTATTACAATAGGCACTATTTTTTTTTTTTTGTTTTTGTTTTTGTGGTACCCTTTTAGTTCTTGCACTCTTCTTTTTCTGCATATATAAAAGTTCTTTTGTTGTTTACGGGAAACACCAGTTGTGTCCAAAGTTTTGCAATGTGGTTTAATATTTTAAATTCTGTCAACTCGTTTTCCACCAGTTGCTTGTATTCCTCTTTCTGTAGTTTTTTCTGTATATAGTCTATCTTCCTTCTTTTTAAATCCACCTAGTTCTAAGTGTCGTTTCTTTACCCATACATGGGAGTTCTATTTCTTTTACTGTATATGGCAATAGCCTACCGGCTCGCTTCCGTAAGACATGGTACCAATCCTGTCTTTTCGATATCTATGGTATGGTATAAAACAGTGTTCCAGTGTTTTGAGAAATACGCATTTAATGTAACATTTTTGCACAACTAAGTGTCGTTTCTTTGCAGATGGTACATACATTAGAGGTGGGAGTTCTATTTCTTTTACTGTATATGGCAATAGCGTGTTGGTTATGTTAGCTCTCTTCCGTTAAGACATGAAAAAAAATTACATTATTGGTAGAGACCAATCCTGTCTTTCCGATATCTACACTTCCTGGTATGGTAGAAAAAAGTGTTCCAGTTTTTGAGAAATACGTTTCCCCAACGTTTTAATGTAACATTTTTGCGCAATCTGTACAATATCTTCGTTTACACAATCTTCTACAATATAATATATAATTAATTGGTAGAGAGTTAAAACGAAATGTCGAAACAACATAATTTATCATTTTTTTTTTCTCTGTTCTTGGTATTTTCCGGTAGGTTTAACTGTATACCAGTCAACTTTCGTGTGTTCTTATTCGCCCAATATACATACTGTAACAAATTATTAAATACAAGGCAACAACTGTTCTGTAAAGTGTCTGTTAGCCTTGTCCACATCTTTTGCAAAAGAAAAAAACAGAATACATTGGAGCTTGACGGAAATAACGTTTACTACTTTCCAATACGGATAAACAGTCTTCCAGAGGGTTGTACATATCGTCGGTTGCTTTGTAATAATTTCCAATACAGTAGTTATAAATTGTAGCTTCTAGTCTTGTAATACCATGTTCTTTGGTAGAAGTAGACGAAAATGTTTCTTTTAATCTTGTATCCGAACAATTTACAAAATCTGTAATATAATTGCCGATTTTCTTATTAACACCCTGACGTGTTATTTTGGCAAATAAACTTATTGCATATTTTAACTGTTGTGTTAGAAGTTAACCAAGTTAAACAGTTCTTACCAACTGTTTTATCGTTATCAACAAATTACATTACATTCGTTCTTATACTCTCCTTGGTAGCAAAAGTTAAAGTTATTGGTTAAATAACTACCCATTTCTGTTTTATTAAATATTCCAGCAAAGTCCTGTGTTATATCCAAATCCATTAGGTAGTAATCTTCCTCTTTTAGTCGGTTTAAATAATTCTTGCAATTTTTTTCAGCTGATTCTCCAATTTTACATCTGACAACTCGACTTTGTATGGTATACATACTGGGTTGTTATATTTGTTTTTTTTTTTTTTCCTTCTAATTTCCTTCTAAACAATTAGGTTTTTCCATCTCCATAGCAGTCTTCCAAAGCACATATTTTAACAA
>JAAEAF010005456.1:0-79982 GCA_011037195.1 Triatoma infestans
TTTTTTCAAATAAGTTAATTTTAGGAGGGTTTTTAGGGAGTCGGAAGGTCACGCTTCCCTCAAGTGTTTTTAGTGTTTAGGTTTTTTCCAGCTATACATTATAATATTGAAGCTAGTTAAAATTTAGACAAAATTCCAAGTATGATGCAAATTTATCAATAATAACTATGTAAACTGCAGTAAGAGAAAGATGTAAGAATGGTTCATACCAGATTTTGTTTGTTTGTTTGATATTTCATTATGTTTATTGTTGATTTTAAAATTAAACACCTTATTATACTAAATTGTTATTAATTTAATTGTTTACATGTTCGATAAGTTTGATTACTTTCTTTAAAGATATTAAAAAGTTTAAATCTTTCCCTAAGATATTACTATGAAAATTCATTAAGATATAATTACAATTTCACTTTATATCTAAAAATAATCATAATATTAACTCATACGTGGAATTTTTCAATAAAAAACAATTAATTATTTATAATAACCTGTAATTGCTGGAAATAAAAAAAAAAATTATGCTAATGTTATTAAATATGATTTATTTTCTGCGATTCATAATTCTCTGAATTAAAATTTATTTTCTAATCATAGGAAGCTTCTAAAGCTCTTTCGAAAATATAAATCTATAAGAAACACATGTTTACTTAAAGCATAATAAATTTTTCAATATTAATTTACTTAAATTGCAGGGAAGAGTTTATACTTTATTTAGAAGGAGAATCTCCAACTTTACAAAAACAGACGGCTGCTCGATTTGCAGGACATGAAATTTGTCATGCATGGATGGGAAATATGGTTTCATTAGGTTGGTGGGATTATTTATGGATGAGTGAAGTGTATGCAATGTACTATGAATATAATATTCCACACATGGTAATTAGTTGGCGCTTATTATTATTATTATTATTATTTTTTATTGTATTAATTTATTATCATACCAACTTTCAATATTTTTATTCTTTTTTTTTTTTTTTTTTTTTTTTTTACTGTAGGTTGATCCTTGTTGGCGAATGAATGAACAACTTGTTATTGACTTACATCAAGAGGGACTCTTAATGGATTCAATGCCAGTTGAACCATTGACAACATCAGTACTTACACCAACAGAGATTTCAAATAAATTTGGTGGAGTCACTTATACCAAAGGTATTTTGTGATTTTTTTTATATTTGAGATTTATTAATAAAAATTCAGATTTGAGTACAGACATTTCGGGAACATTGATATTCCTACAACATAGGCAGTATCTCTAATAAATTTCTAATAGTTAGAATCGTAGAGAATAAAAATGAAAATAATAAAATTCTGTACAAAAATAAGATAGTCAAATATTTAAAAATTTAACTCACAATATAATCTGTATTTATTAGTGGATATAATGTAATACTAATAATGATATTAATGTTTTTACATTATATTATAATATCTTTATGATATTAATTACCAACTATGCAAGCTTACGCGGATTTCCTAATGCCGGCTTATAGATGTCGGATGCGGCCGGATGCACCAATTGAGGCAGAGAAACTGAAACACCAGTCCACATGCTATGTACTCATCCATGTAACATGCTCCGTATCACAAGCCGACACAGTAACACGAAAGGAAGCTATTAAAAAAAAATTATTTCTTGGGTCATGAGAATTTGATACTGGATGGCTTTCCCAGATTCTTCATTATCACCATGATTAGTGAATAATGTTGAAAAAGATTACACACATCGTTAGATGAAATGCAAAAGCCTTTACGGTTCTTTAATGTTGGGTTGAAGCGAGATGACAAATTTAATTCATTGTCTGACTTTGTAGTTAGATAGGAAAGGAATCTACTTGAATAATATTACAAATCATGGGATAAAACTGAGAACAGGAATTTTGGTTTTCAAAGAAAAATAACACATAAATTCATTTTGTAATATTTAACTCAACTTATTTATGAATACAATGCAAAAATTCATGAATACAAAAAACTTATTGTATGAACTGCATACAATATGCAATGCCTCAGGGCATTTTATAATTTAATGCAGCTTCAGGTTATTCGCTTAAAGAAGAAGAAAAAAAAATCAATGTTGAAGTACCGTTTAGATAATATTTATCTGTAACAAAGAAAAGAAGCCCTTTTGTTAGCCCCTAACAAAAACATTTAAAGACCAGTGTATCAACTAAATTAAATCTATGTTACCACACTGATGACAAAAAGCATCCTGATGATGAGCGAACGCCGAAACCGGTCGAAAAAAAAAGCAGGCCGTCACGGAAAATATCTCTGATATAACAATTGTATTAAACATTTTTTAAAAAATGTGTTGAAAAATATTTATAAAAATAATGCTATTCAAATCGTCAGGCCTTAAGATTATAATGAGGTGTTTGTTCGCCAATGGCCTGAGGAGTTTTTAAAGAAAAAGAATTCTTTGTTGCTCTACGTTTCGGGTACCAATGGTGCCCTTCTTCAGAAGCTCTGTAAAATTTTTTGGCAAAAATACATTTGTATAGGTATAGGAGTTATAAGAAAAGTGCATTATTAACAAAATACTGACAGCACTGCACTCTATAAACACGTTCTGACTTTCAATCATGTCATTGATTTCAATAACCCTTCCATTTTAACCACTTACCCCAACCATTCAAAACGTCTTTTATCTGAATCCTTGCAAATTCACCTCCATCCGAACTTTATCAATTTTAAAAAAGACAAAGAAATCATTACTTCAACTTCTAACCATAAAAAAGACACTCGTCAGTAATTTGTTCTTCCAAATTTGAAATTGCCGCGCCTTACTATAAACATTTTTTTTTATCCCTCCCACCTTTTAACAGTTTTTTGTAAATTTTTAAAAAATACTCTCTCTTCATTTTAATCTCAACATTCTAAACGTACACTCCTCCCCTACTCTAAAGCTATCTTTATCTGCTTTATATTTTCTCTTGTTGTTAATATCATTTTATTTAATTTACTGTCAATTCTATGTTATATTTCTCCGTTAATATTTCTTGAATTTAAATTTTTCTTTTTTTTTTGGTATAAATCTATGCACTTTCCTTGTAACTACAATACTGTACAAATGTATTTTTTCCAATAAATTTTGACAGTGCTCCTGAAGAAGTGCACCCACCAATGGTATCCGAAACTTAGAGCAATAAAGAATTCTTTTTCTTTAAAAACTCCTCTGGCCATTGCCGTACAAACACCTCATTATTTATTAAAATATTTTGTTGATTATTAGTCACTATTCTAGGTCCTGCTATATTAAGAATGGCTATACATGTCTTGGAAGAAATTAATTTCTTAAAAGGTTTTCAGCAGCTCTTAATAGATTAGTAAGTATCTAAGAAGATATAATTAAGATGTGGGTGAATCCAATATAAAGAAAGTTAAAATTGTTGTCCTGCTTATAATAATACTTAATTGTTCAAAATTTTAGTGCTTATAAAAGCATACCTAATCCAGAAACAATGTGGACTTATCTGGAAAAGTATAAAACTCAACAACTTCCAGCCAGTCTTAAAGATATAATGTCGCTATGGACTACCACTTCAGGTTATCCGGTTGTTAATGTTGTAGTACAACCCCATCGAATTTTATTGTCCCAGGTAATTCTTCAATTACAAATATATATGTACATAATTAATTGATTTTTTTTTAATCTTAGTCGAGGATCACTCTTCACCCTTCCTATATTAAAAAAGTTACTCATAGATCATAAACATTCATCATCATATGATGGATTTTATGTAAACTAGAATGTGAATGAAGTATTCACACTTCATTAGAAAACATAATTACCAAAGTACATCTGTTATCTTTCTTCAAAAAGATTACTATATTAGTGAACTAGGGTATTTTATTTTAATTCTACTTAGAAAGAAATATATTAAAAAAATCTCTTTAAACCTTTTCGTTTCTTTATTTCTGGTTAATTTTTTTTTCCTATTTCCTTCGTTGTTGCTATGATAGAATCGTTAAATCTTTGGTAGGATCCGCAATGCAAATAATAATTGGAATTTTATCCGTCCTTCATTTTATTAATTCTGATTAGTTATCATTTTCCTCCACACTCAGAGTTTTGTACATCCAATTCCTGCAGAGAGTTGATTTTCACTTTTAACACGACATTTTCATCATCTATCTCATATTTAATGTTGTACACTACATTCAGAGCATACATCTAATCTAATATAATCTATGAACTCGGGGCTTCCGAGGCGGCACTTAGACCTCAGCTGGGCCCATTGTGCACCCCGTAAAATATCAGCCCTTTATCATTAAAAAACGCCAGGGCTGAGGCGAGTGAAATTTCTGATCCCGCCTTCGGCTCCAGAATGTGGGTGCCAAATTTCAGGCATCATCTGCGAGCATTAATGCACGCACTCTCCAAGAAGGTGAAACAGTGCATCATCTTTTTTGGCCTCATTTCCTGCAAAGAGGACCCGCAGAGAGACCCACATTATGTAGGTAGATGCTTTCTTAGAAGGAAGTGTCCTGTAACTAGGGCAGCAATTCTCCTTAGCTCCACTTTTGTTCTGTCGAGATAGGTTGTGCGAGTCTTTGAGGGACCCTCCAAGAAAATCAGCCCCCGCAATACAGTGGATACGTACTCCAACAAACAAACATAAAATAAAAGCAACCAGCCTCTTCTACATTCCACATTGAATCAAGAAACTAATTCCGACTCACTTCACTCAAATAAATGGTGAACGGTTAGTTGCCGCTAAACGCGAAGAAAATCAACCAAAAAATAAAAATAAATAAATAAAGGAAAATAAAAATAATCAAATATACTCTTGATATTTCATAATAATTAATTTAACATTCCAATGAACAAGTTTTTTTTTTTTTAAGGCGCGTCAAAATTTATGGTCATTGGCCCCCGGAGCCTTCTCAGTGCACTGCCGGCCTCCGGACAGTTTTCTCTCGTTACAGACAACACTGTCCATCACCGGACAGTGAGCTGAAGAGGCTCCTAAGAAGAAAAAATCTAAGAGTAGCACACAGCTGGATTCGAACCCGGATCCTCCGCGTGGGAGTCCAGTACGCTAACCACTTAGCAATTCCCTTCGCTTTGAATAAGTTTGAGGAAAATTATAGACAAAGCAATTTTTTTTTGTTGTGAATAATTTTTTCATAAAACTTAATATGTTCAGATAGTTACAAAACTTTTTTTTAGATGAAGTTTTCATTGGAAAATGATATGCAAGATTTTCAACCTTGGTGGATTCCTTTAACTTTTACCACTGGAAGGGAATGTAATTTTGAAATTACAAAACCAAAAGATTGGTTTAAACCACAGAAAATGCATGAAATTAATTTAAGCGTAGATGAAGGAGATTGGATATTGTTTAATATAAGATCTGTAGGTATGTAAGTGCAAAATGCCAGTTATTTGAAATTCTATGATTTCAGTGGCGCAACTGCTGGAGGTAAAACGCCACAAAGGTCTTCTTGGAAATATATAATTTTTATTATTATTTTCAAAAGTGCCTAGCTATTAAATCAGATCTCAGTGAGCAAGAGTTTTATGTACTTTTTTTTCAAAAAAGATTTCCATATTGTTTAATAATTTTGAAAAGGCCCAAAAATTTCTTATTCCACGGCTGGGGAGACTCTCAGCCAAGAGATTTTTTATTTTATTTTATTTTTTTTATTATTTTTTCGTAAAGACAATTTTTGGTTCTAAAAGGATGATCAATATTCATGAAAAAAAAGAACTACTCACTCTTCATCATGCCGAAAGGCTTCTAGAGTTCATAGCAGCTCCTCCAAGTTTTTCTTATAATAGTTATTCAAACGTAATGTTGAATTTAGGTGATATGACTTTTAGTAAGCATAAATATAACAATAATTTTTTGGCCATAATTAGAGGCTGTATCGAAGCAAATTCATAGGCTAAATCTTTCTCAGTCTTTGAACGGATGTGTGAAAAAAGTTAAATAAGGATTGACTGAATTGCTTTGATCAGTAAATCAGTTGTAAAAGCATTATTAAGGGAAAGTTATTTCAGCAACATACTCATATAGTTTTCAGAGTCTTATCTTAAAGAATTTTTAACAATTTTCCCATTTACACTTTTGTATGAAATGTTATTTTTGTAAATTGTTTATTTCAAAAATAATTGTCTGTGTTTTGATATAATAAAAAGAAGTACAGGACTTTAAAAGATTTTTTGTGCAAGGGCTCCAGTTCTTAGTTGCGCCCTTTTATCTAGTTTTAATTGCTTATGTGTAATGGCTGAATACTAGGGGAAGGTGAAAAGTTCTAGGCCTAGCCCATAGATGGCACTGCTACAAATGAAACTCTTGTTTTGTTATGTTGGCACACTTGTTACAAAAGTAAGTACCAAATGTGAATTTGAGCAGACAAATTGTTTGCTTTATACGGCTGTTTAAAGTAAGCGAGTTGTGTGTTTTTGATAAAATGAATAAAGCTAAATACCGTTGCGTCATAAAATTCTTCGTTTTGGATGGTTTATCGGCAACAGAAATTCATCGAAAATTGGTGAAAGTGTATAAGCAGTCTGTACTAGCGTTAGCAACAGTAAAAAAAATGGGCAGCTGAGTTTAAACCAGGTCGTACACCGCTTGAAGATGATCACGTGAAGGACGCCATAAAATGCAACTGCCGAAGAAAATATCGAGAAGATACACAATATAGTACTAGATGATCGACGATTAAAGGTGTATGAGTTGGATAAGCTTGTAGGCATTTCTGAAGGAAGGATACGGCTCATTTTACACGAAGAACTCAGAATGAGAAAGGTTTGTGCAAGATGGGTGCTGCATTTGTTCAATGCTGGTCACAAACAAATGAGGAATCGAGTTTCTCAGTAATGTTTGTGCCTTTTTAAGAAGAATCCAACCGATTTTCTGGGCCGATTTGTTACGAAGGATGAAACGTGGGTTCTCAACTTTACACATGAGTCCAAACAGTGGGTAGAAGCGGTTGGTCCAGCACCGAAGAAAACAAAGACAATTGCAACGGCTGGAAAGGTTATGGCTAGTGTTTTTTGGGGTTCCAAAAGGTATTCTTTTAATTGACTGCCTGCCAAAGGTTCAAACGATTAATGGGGAATACTACGTATATCTTCTTGACCATATAATAAAAAAAATGAGACAGAAAAGGCCTGGTTTACAAAAGAAAAAAAATCCTCTCATTGCACCCGCCCACAAAGGCGCTTTGGCAATCGGAAAATTGAGGGATGTGAAGTATGCATTGTTGGAACATCCTCCCATTCGCCACATTTGGCTTCCTCTAACTTTCATCTATTCCCAAACCTTAAGAAATTTGTGGCTGGAAAATGTTTTGGGTTAAATGAAAAGGTGGATATTTTGAAGATCTTCTAGAATCGCACTTCAGGGAATCCAGTTATTGGAGAAACGTTGGACAAAGTGTATTGAACTAAAGGGAGGATAAAACATTAAAGGGTACATTAAGAAATAAAAACATTAAAAAAAGAGTCATTTTCACTACTAGGCCGAGAACTTCTCACCTCGCCCTCGTATGTGTAAGAATTTTTTAAAGAATAAATTTGTGATATTAATATTTTTCAAGATACGCAAATGTAGTATTTTTACATTTTTATGAAAGCATTTTTTATTTAAATTTTGGACTAATTAATCTCATTTGTCCAGGATTTTACCGGGTGAATTACAATAAAAATAATTGGAATAATTTAATTAATCAACTGAATAAAAACTGTACAAAATTTCCCGCTGTAAATCGAGCACAACTTATAGATGACAGTTTTAATTTAGCAAGAGCTGGAAAATTAGATTACAATACCGCTCTTACATTAGCCAGCTATCTCATCCATGAGACAGATTTCATCCCATGGAAAGCTGCAATCAACGCGTTTTACTTTTTAGATAATGTCCTTCTTAATTCTTCTTTGAGAAGTATATTGAAGGTAGGTTTTTTTGGGTAAAAGATATCTTTTTTAGCATTAAGTTTAGTTGAATACTAACCTGATTTTGATTTTCAGGCTTACATTAAAGATTTGGTTAATAACGTCTACTTAGCAATAGGATTTGAAGAAAAAGAATGTGATGGGCATGTGGATAAAATAAACAGAGAACAAATAGTTAAATTAGGTTGTGAATCTGGACATCATCATTGTATTGAAAACGCTAAGCGATTCATTTCTTCTTTAATCTCTGGATACCAACCAAAGTAATTTTCATTTTTACTTTCTCTTATTGTTATACGGTATGGTGTCTTTTGTCCGAAAACATAAGTTTTTATGTCCCATGAACATTTCTTCAAAGTGGCTTCTAAAATATGGTAGTGTTGTGTGAATAGGTTAGCCAAAAAACAAAACAAACATGCAATAAATCTAATGTTGACACTTCATTTAGGATGAGTGGATCTGACCCATAGTTTTCAAAGTACAACATTACAGACCGTTTTTGTACAGCTTCTGTGATTTCCTTCATACTTGATATGTAATCGACACATGTACAAACCTAACATTTTGTTTGATTTATCCGGAAAAACTGTTTTTATGATAGTTTTTGACGCTGCTAAGTAAGGCTTACCTCTGAGTTGCCATTTCATTAAATAATTTGGTAGCCTCAAGAAAGTAAACAATCACATAACTAAGAACATTTCTAGAAAGATCATTTCCATATAGATCTGAGAGAATTGAATTAAGTGAATGTTTTGCATCAGTTTTTTCTTCTTTATTCATTTTTATTTATGTTTATTAAGTCGTTAAATATTTCAATCCACTTTTCCAGGATATCACCAGATGTTTATGAAACAGTAATGTGTTCGGCAGTATATTATGGTGGTAAACGGGAATGGGAATATGTTTTGTCTCTATATGAATCAGCTGCATCAAGGAGAAAGTCATTTTATTTGTCAATTTTAGGATGTTCAAGTGATCCAGATATTATACGAAGGTAAGACTTTAAGACCTAATGTCAGTTATTCTCATTGGTGAGCTATTGAAATTTTAGCAATGTACTCGTATTGTCCAGCAAAAAAGAGTCGGATTTAACACTAATTAATACAGAAAAAACATCTATTAATACAGCATTTGTACATGGTACAAATATCAATAGAAAGATTGATCAAATCAAACTATAAAATAATTCAAAATTATCTATATAAGATATAGCCGAATAGTTTTTTCTTAGGTTATCCTGTTTTGATAGGTTAGGGTAACCCTAAGATAGGAAGGGTTTAACGCGCTGGACTCCCACGCGGAGGTCCCGGGTTTGAATCCAACAGAGCTACCTTTAGATTTTCTTTTTGTAGGAATCTTTGCAGCTCATTGTTTGGGATGGGCAGTGTTGTCTATAACGAGAGAACTCTGCTCGGATGCAATGTTTAGATTCATCGACCCCCTACAAAGATCTAGAAGATCCCTTTCGGATGCCCTGGTCTAAAGCAATTTTAGGCTAGCGAGATCTTATCAAAATAAAATCTCTTCCCATTAGATGTGAGCATGGCCGGGCGGCATTCTATTGGATGGGCATTCTATTTTGAAGCCCCGGGTAAAAATATGGGGTGGACCCTCGTAAATAAATAAAAAAAATCTTAATACAATTTTTAAATAAAAAAGGAATAAATAACTTCCTACCAACAAGGTAAGAATGATAGCAATTTAGACAATTTCCGATCATAAGATTTACTTGAGTAATAGTAGTGAAATGTTGTGGTTGCTGGTTCATACCGCAGACCTGGAGAGCATCAGAGATATTTTCCGTGATAGCCTCCTTTTTTTGTGATCATCAACCAGTTCCAGTCGTTCGCCCATCATCAGGATGTTATTGTCAAAAAAGTGTGATAAATAGACCTGCTCCAGCAAATTCAGTTAATAACTCCAATGCATTAACAATAATTTAATACAGTATATTAACTGATTTTGCTCTGTGCAAGTCTATGTTATCATTATCACACTGTTTTGTCAAGACATGCTGATGATGGGCGAACGCCCGAAACCGTTCGATGACCACAAAATGAACCAGGCTATCATGGAAAATTTCTCTGATGCTCTTAAAAACAAATGCATTTATTTTTTATCTTATTAGGAATACATAACCCATATACATTTTTTATCAAAAGATTGTTCTGTTTTGCCGAGTAACACCCCAAACTATATAATATAACTCGAGACAGGTATACGCCCTTTATTCCTTTTTACTCTAAACATGCATTACCTGTATGTATAAAAAGTCTTACGTCTTCGTGATTGTCGTCTCCCAAAAATGTTGGCAAAGCACGGGTGTTGGTGTAGTGGTTACGAGCATGGCCTTGTAAGTGGGAGGACCCCAGTTCGAGTGCCGCTTATAACTGCTAAATTTTATATTTGTTTAAAAAAGGTTATTAGTAAAGAAGGTGCTTCCGCCCATGTCCATGACACCTAATTTGGTAGTTGGATGTTAAGCCCGCCTGAAAAAGTAGGCATTACTTTACCTCAGAAGCTGGAAAGTATAGATATTTCTTAATTAAGAAGTTCAATTATTAATATTTATAAAAAAACAAAATAAAAATAAAACATAAATGCAGGTCAATCCTGCAGACGGCCCATGGTCCATGTAGTTGGTGCTTAAGGGTTTATTTACTTTTTTTTTTTTATTATTATTTCTAATCACTTTTTCTATGTTCTTTTCTTTTTTTTTTTTTGAGTGTTGGATTATGTTTAATTTATTTTTGTTTTGAAAAGATCATTTTTAACATACATGTATAAAAGGAATAAATAAAGCACATTATTATTATTATTATTATTATTATTATTACTTAACCCATAACATATTAATAATAATATAAAAGCAAAACAAAATAATATAACTTTTTTTCCTTACTTTAATTTCAACAAATTTGTTTGTTATTTCACCTACATATATTTCGCATAATTAATTATCTAGAAAGCAACATAAGATCAGGCATTATGGGCCTTTAATAATTTTTTATTTTAAGCTTTGAAAAGGTACTTTTGGTCTTAGCAAAGGTTATCAGAATAGTTAATTCTTAAGTCTATACCTAAATTCGAAAATGCATTTCCTATTTGGTGATTTTTTTTTTTTTTTATACATTCTAACTGAATCTATTTACCTATGCAAGGTAACAGAAAATTTTACAGAACACCTCGGTTGCCTTACCTTGGGGATGCTATGGCATGTAAGGAAGTTATCCATACGAACTTCATCCTTGAAGTTAATAATTTTTGGTCTACTTTAGTTATAACCGCATTTGGAATACTAATGGAATTTTGAAAACAAAAATTAGTTTAAATTCTTAAGAATTCCGAATTTATTGTTAAATTATTCTTTCCAGCTACATTACTGATAATTTAGAAGCATTAACTACAGAACAATGGATGGAAAGATTTAGAGCATTTTCAAATAGAAAAGAAAATGTAAACTTTATGTTGCAAATATTGTATGAAAAATATTATTCTATTGTTGCCAAGTAAGATTCTTTTTATATTGATGTATATATATTATATTATCATTTTTTTTCGTTAAACAAAAAAAAATTCTTATAGAATCATTTGGTTTGGGCCAAAATTTAATATGTTTAAATATTTCGTTTACAGAATCAATAAAAAGAATTTTGTAAGTTTGTTAAAAACAATGGAAAATTTTTTCACCACAGAAGAACAATTGAAAAAGGTAAGTGATAAATTATTTTGGCTTATTTTTTTATAGAAAAATAATTGAGCTTTTACAATATAGATTTGAAAGTTAATTTTTCATTGTGTTTGAATTTTATATAAAAGCAAGGTGTTACTTGTTAAATATGACTAACATTCTAATAAATTTCAGATAACTGAATTAGAATCAAATAATATCACAGGAATTAGTGATATCAGGGTAAAATTACAGAAAACAATACAATGGCTAAACAAAAATCTGCCACAATTGAGTTTATTCTTCAATAATGATAGAACCTACCAATTAGTTTTTAGTAATTAATAGTATTTTGTAGATATTCCTTTTTTTTTTTTATTATTAAATACATTTTAAAAATATATATATTTATTTTAAAGCATCTTCCTACTAAACGTCACTCCATTACACAATCACATAAACTGAAGTGTTAATTGATACTTTTACTTTTGAATCAGTTTTGAAAGTTTTTTTTTTTTTTTATAAATTTGTCGCAATTTTGGGCGGAAATTTTGGAATATTTACTTATATGCGTATTTACAAATCACGTATCAATGTTCCAAATTTACAAAGACCTATGAGCTTAAAGATGGTAATAATTTACAATTAAATTTTAATATTCATAAAAAAAGTTTCTACAAATGGCACCATTATCTATTTTAAATTTGAATTATTTTCTTTTTCCGGAAAATTATACTAAATTCAACATGTTTTTATTATAAGCACACTAAGTTCATTTTAATTAAAGGAAATTTCTCTCTCTCAGTCTGTCTGTCTTCCTTCAAGTTTCTTTTTATTAATCCTTTATTTAGTAAACAAACTTATTATTAGAAGTGAAATAATAAGAAATTTAATGAAATAAATATTTGATACCCAATACTATTATCAACAACACAAAAAGCAAATTTAGATAGAAGTCTTCCGGTTCTTAACCATTTTGTTGTTAACTTCTATAATATATTATTTACAATTTAGTTTTTTTTTTTTTTCATTGTTCTTTAATCTTCATTGTACTTATTTTATTTCTGAATATTTAGTTGATTTATGATATTTTTATTCTTGAATTTTTCTTTTCATTTGTGATTTTTTTAAATAATCATTCATTAGAGACGCATTCATTTCTTAAAAAGTAATTATATGGCCAGATTTTGGGAATAAGAAAAAGTCTCACCTTTAATAAATACGGAGAATACTATGGTATGGCTGCGCATTATTGCGCTGAGAAATTACGAATCAAGTAATATCTACCTTTCTCAATATTCAAATGTTTACCATGTAAATTTCGGTGGATGATTGACCTGCTTCCAATTTACAAAATGTAACACAATATTTAAATCGTAAATTTTCCTAAATTCTCCCATGTTAATAAATATCATTTCAGTCGTATTTAATTTTAATTAGTCTAATGATATTTCATTTGAAACTGATCTCCTTCATGCTTTTCTCTTCTTCACCAAAAAATTGTTTAAAAAGAAATTCAGAATAGATTTTGTTATAAATCGTATATATGTACAAATAAGGACCAATATATTTTTTTTTATGTCTTCTAAAAAGGAATAGTTGTGGCAAAATGCTTCGCACTTTTCATAGTGGATTTTTTAAATTTAAACAGAAGTGTGATGGTAATATTTTAAAAGATGTGAAACAATTCGATATTGCCATTGCCTTAAAAATTCATAAACGACAAATAATTAGAGAGGCATGGGCGCTTCATCCATCTGCCGGCAAAGATTTACCTACCAACAAATTGTCTTAATTGATACAGGTTCAGACGTCAGTGTATATCCATGATCTTTTCTCCACAAAAGCAATCGCAACGCTTACAACTTATAAGCAGCGAATGGATCAGTTATCGCTACCAATGGTTTTATCACACTATTCTTGAACTTTGGTATTCAAAGATAATTTAAATGGCGACTTGTTGTGACCAGTGTGTTACGCCCTTTAGTGGGTGCTGATTTTTTAGCTCATTTTGAATTGTTGGTTGATATTCGCAATAGAAAATTCGTGGATAATATCACTAAACTGGTTGTTCGAGGCTGCTCTGCTTCAGACCTTCCCATTGTTCAAATTAAATCCATCATTGGTTCTACTATTTACCATCGCTTATTAGCAGAATTCCCTTCTCACTAGATCTGATGGTTGTCCCAAAGACATTAAACATTCAACACAACATTACATCCGCACCACCCCTGGCCCGCCCGTGTTTAGTAAACCACGACGATTAGCACCATAAAAACTATTAATTGCCAAAAGGAAATTGATCACATGATATACATGGGCCTCTTCACCTAGTCCAAAAGAAGAATGGCCAGTGGCATCCTTGCGGCGACTACCACTCACTTAATCTTCGTACAATACCTGACAGGCATCCCATCCGTCATATTGAAGATTTTACTCATAATTTAGTTAATAAAACCATCGTTTCAACCATAGATTCTTAAGAGCTTTTCACCAAATATAGTTGCCCCCAAGGATGTTCCAAAGACAGCAATAACTACTCCATTTGGACTCTTTGAATTTTCGCATATGACTTTTGGATTGCGGAATTCACCGCAGTCTTTTGAGCGCTTTGTAGATGAAGTCACTAGAAATCTGCCCTGCTGCTTACCTCATATCGACCCTGTTTTAATAGCCTCTAAAAATTCTGAACAGCACCTGGTTCAGCCTCGTCAACTTTTTCAGCATCTTAATGAGAATGGTATCGTCATTAATCTTGTTTTGGTAAACCCACTATTCATTTTCTAGGCTATTCAATCTCAGCAGCTAGCACGACGCCTCTTTCATCAAAAATAGAAATAGTCCAGAATTTTCCCCTTCAATCGTCCGTTCGCGAGTTGAGCAAGTTTCTAGGTATGATCAATTTTCGGTTCATGCCTGATGCTTCAGTTCTTCATGACCTTCTAAAAAAAAATCATCTTCAGAAAAACAAATTATCACCTGGAACAATACTCTTCAAACAGCTTTCGAACGATGTAAAGAAAGTTTAACCAATGCAGCCATCCTAGCTCATCATAATTGTAACTTACCCCTGATTTTAATGACTGACGCTTCCAGCGTAGCTACTGGAGCACATTACAGCAACTTCACGTTACAGAATGGCAACCATTAGCGTTTTTCACAAAGAAACTCTGCGCCACAGAACAAAAATTTAGTGCCTATGATCGCGAACTCTATATACAAAGCTATCCGTCATTTTCGGCACATGCTTGAAGTTATTAGTATCAAGTACCTCACATGATGAATAAAATAAGATGAATTTATTATAAATAGATTTTTTTATTAAATTGTTATTACTTATGTTTTTTATAAATGTTACAGAATTAAAGCTTACTATATTACTATATAATTTTAGAAATAATTCTTTTAACCCGAACGTTTTTTACACTTGTACATTCTACGAATTTTCTGAATGTCTAGATGGGATATATTCTTCCTCTGACCAAGGGATGGGACTGGCTTTTTAGCCACTATTGTAGGCTGGCCGTTAACTGAGAAAGCATTAGCTGAATAGTGCATTACGCTTCCATAATCGTATTGTATTCCTAAAGCGTCTGTATCAGATTTTGTTGCTTTTGCAAAATTAACCTCTCGTCCTAAAGTAGAGAATATGTTATTAGAAAATATGCTTTCAAAATGCAAATAATATTAATTAGACATTGATATAAGTTCAATACCTGGTTCAATATTACCATAGATAATCGTAACATAATCATCGCGTTCCCAACGGTTTTGTTCATGTAAAAATCCTATAGCGTGCATCATTTCATGCATAACTGTACCTTTTAGATCGATACAGCCAGGTGATTGCAAATTTAACTCTTGTGGTCCTCCTATTCTGCCAACTGGAGACCAACAACCTGTGTTATCACTTTTTATAACTATATAATCCTTTTCGTCAGTTCTTGGTACAAATCTAGAAAAATGAAAATATTACTTGTATTTTGGTAACAACTATGTTTCTAATTAATGTAGGAAATGATTTAAACAGAAAACTAAATTAAATTTAAATCAAACTTATAGTCTAGATTGGCTAAATTTCATAAGATTATAAATAATCTTCTGTAACAGCAATCAATTAGAGGGAAATTTAATATTGAATATATGGATGGATCCACATATGAATCAACAAGTGTAATACTCAACGGAATCATTAAGTTGAAGTCAACTCTTTACACGAACTTAATAGCCTTACTCTGAAGGTGGATGAAAATCCGAAACTGGTCAGGAACATCATAAATATGCTTATGACGGATAAAGTTTCTGAGGATATTTAATTTGTTTGTAAATTTTCATATCGTCCGCAAAAATTTTAAGTTTCACGTTTTTGAGAACATGGTCAACATTATTTATATACAGGGTGAATAGGAATGGGCGTAACAGGGAGCCTTGAGGCACACTTGAAGAACAGCAGAAAACGAATGAAAAAGAAGATTTCAGTTTAACCATTAACTTCCTACCAACAAGGTAAGAATGATAGCAATTTAGACAATTTCCGATCATAAGATTTACTTGAGTAATAGTAGTGAAATGTTGTGGTTGCTGGTTCATACCGCAGAGCTGGAGAGCATCAGAGATATTTTCCGTGATAGCCTGCTTTTTTTGTGATCATCGACCAGTTCCAGGCGTTCGCACATCAGAATGTTATTGTCATAAAGTGTGATAAATAGACCTGCTCCGAGCAAATTCAGTTAATAACTCCAATGCATTAACAATAATTTAATACAGCATATTAACTGAATTTGCTCTGACCAAGTCTATGTTATCACACTGTTTTGACAAAAACATCCTGATGATGGGCGAATGCCCGAAACCGGTCGATGACCACAAAAAGAAGCAAGCTATCACAGAAAATATTTCTAATAGTAGTGAATCGTTGGCTTTATCAAAAGCCTTGTAGATCGGTATAAATAGCCAAGACTTGAGAGTTCTCGTTAAAAGAATAAAATATGAATGAATGGGAAAGGAGTGGATTGCTAGCAATCTGAGCCATGTTGTTTGGTAGATTATATTTTCGTGCAACGCATTGATCTAACATTAAAGATTCGAAAACTTTTCCAGTTGTTGACAGTATAAATATCGGGCGGTAATTTGTAATAACAGCATGATCACCATCTTATTATATAATTGTTCCTATAGTGACAGCAATGTCCTTTAAATATCCTTCAAATTCGGTAACAGACCATTTTATGTAGTTATAGCAACTTGTAAAAACATTCATTTATCTCTATAGTTTTTCGATAAAAAGTAGTTTCTCTGTACCTAACATAGAAAAACAACAATTCAGAAGTGTATCAAGTTAGCAGAATAATTCTACTTAGCATTTATCTTTAGTTACGAAAATTCCCATTAGATCACAAGTTAGCCGAGGATCAATAAATAATTGAGAAATTTGCATTTCTAATCAATTTAGAAATTTATTGGAAAGTTAAAAACATAACTCCAACAACATTCAATATATTATTGAAGTGCAATTTGCTTGATAAAAAATCTGAACAAAAATTTAAAGCAACTTTGTGCCAAAGCTACAGAGTTTTTCTCATTTAGAAAAAAATTTGATTAAAATGAATTATTTATTATGACGGGTAAAAATAACATCTCCGTTTGCCTCTATTACCTTACACCCTTCCAATTATAGTTCTAATATCCTTTCATAAGCGTTCTATTGGTGAAAAGAGGACTATTATTTTAAAGCTATTCAGGGACCTTTGACTTCAGGAGACCTCCCTATAAAGTGCAGGAAAATAACTGGCTTAGGAGTTCCAAGTTCCATGTTTACTGGCAGCGGTAGATGTGATTATCTAGTTGGGATTTTTGGAAAAGTTTATAATATGAATTAAAGGGAAGTGAACTAGTCACTTCTTCAGATATCTCGGTATCCTTGCTGGTACCCCACCGTAACAGCAGGATCAGTTACACTGACACCCAAACATTGACATAATGGTTATAGCTGATGTGTGTGTACTTGGATGTTAGCGCCCCTGTGCCAAATTCTATCTCACTACCAGTTACTCTTACACAATATCCACTTTACAGGTGACTACAAGCTATCTACGAATACTGATATCTGAGGGTATCCCAGTAGAACTTTAAAGTTGCAGTGAATTCTACACGTCTAATATCTAAGCAGGTTCTTTCCCCGAAGAAGTAAGTGAACTTCTTCTTTAGTGATCTTGAACTTCTTGCGGGAATCACAGGCTACTTCATGAACACTGTGGCATACTAAAGAAGCAGATAATATATCTATCTGGTTTATGGCCATAAGGTAACTTTCGCTCCCCATACACAATCATTTACATTTTACAGACGACTGCATTCCATGTACAAGTGTACACACTTCGAAGCCACAATAGATATTCTTGATAATAGTGGTAATGATCAATCTCTTTACTTATCGACACCAGAAACTACACACACTAGCAAGATTTTTATACCAGATGATGTGAAAATTAATTAATTATCTACTTTTGGGCAAATTATCAAGTTTTTTTTTTGAAGAATATACCAGTTTATAACAGCTTTCTTTAAACACCTAATTTTTATCGTAAATTATTTAATAATTCACTATATTGTGTAGTGTTCGGACTACTGAAATAATACAATACATTGAAATTTCTCTTAGATGAAAACTTAACGTCTCACCTTTCTTAAGGATCATTAATATCAACTGCTCTAGTTTTAATATAAAAGTAAACGAGATATATGAATATAGTAAACGAAATAAGATAATCGTAGGTGCTTAATTGAAAAGAGTGATAAAATATATTTTCAGCTGATTGATTGAGAAATGCGATTGCAAAAATCAGACTATACGTAATACTTCATCATCTATAGCAGGAAAAGAAAAAAAAATGGATTATGTTTTAAACGTCTTAACCAATTAATATTTTACTCGCTTTGACCTAATATTAATAAACTAGTATTAAAATAAATTGAAATCTGTATTTTTATCCCGAAGGAAGAGCCGAAGAGAGCTCGCCATTTCTTTAGAGTATGCTGACACTACTCTGCGGAGGTTGCTGTTTGCAACTAAATGAAGTTTAAGGAACCCACAAGCAAATTCTAGCCACCATCTCACACATTCACTTCTACTCTTTTTTATAGTCTCTCTCTAATAAAATTATTCTGGATTATGTTACAATAATACAAACATTTATAAACAAAGCTCATGCAGTCCAGCTTTTTTTTAAAATTTTGAATCATATTTAGCTTATACACACCTTACACAGGTATTTTTGTGGTATTCCTTCATAGCTTCTTCTATTATAGATCTATCTCTTGGATTAAAATATGCTCCAAAAACATAAGGAACCCTACCATTTGGCCATCTTGCCGTTTTAGCTTTCAAACCATTTCTACCAAGTTGTGATGGAAAAAGAATGTCACCTTCAGCGTAATTACCAAGTTCTTCTGGATTAAGATTACTTGAACGTGACCATTTTGAGACTGCTTCACCAGTTTTTTTATCCGGTGTTTTGTAAAGTTTTTCACCAAAACCGTTTAAATATTCCATTACACCAAGATCATCGTCATCATCGTCATTAATAAAGTTGGACAAAAAACTTGGTCTAGCAATTGAATTACAGATTAAAACCACAATTACAACAAGTTTACACAACATTATTAAAAATTATTACATTCTAATACTGTCTGTTGAATAAATACTCTTAATTATCTATTACAAAAGGTGGCAGATAGCCCTTCTAAAAATATCAACATCCGGCCAAGTGAGAAAAATACAATTATATAGAATTCATGCATAATTATCTTTAAAGGAAATTAATAATATGTTTACAAGTTGATGAATGACCTGTAAAGTCCCCGATTTGATAATATAGTTTTTAGTAAAAACTTTATGCTTGCATGTGATAAATATGGTTAATATAAAAAAACCGATCCATAATATTGATAAAACACACACACACTGTGACTATTAGTAACAAATGGTAATTCTTATTATTTAACTTTGTTTATTTGTATGTTTTTATGTATCATCTTATTATCATACAATGAATTGTTTAATTGAACCAACACGAAAGTTTGTTATTTTCTTTTTATTGGAGGGCAATAGTTGGGACAACCAGTTTTTTGCTCCCATTTGCGGGAATGCAGAATTTCAATATTAAGAACAAGATTATACTGTTCCATTGAAGAATATTACTCCCGAAATAGGCAGACCATACGTTTTGAACATCTCATTTTCTTCCTCAAATTTCTATGAAAATTTTGTGAACGTTTGTGCTACAAATCCCATCATTCATGCTCTTCTATTTTCAAATTTACAAAACAAATCAAAATTAAGTCATAAGGCTGAAGACATAGCCCCCTTAAATATGATTTTCAAATACCGTTAAATCAAATGATTGTGGATCCTTCGTGCTCTGCTCAGTTGATACATTTAAAGAAATCTAGATGAAACATTCACACTACTGCATTATTAGTAATTCTCACTACAACAATGACAAATTTCTTCAAACTTGGAATTACAGTTAAATGTTAATGCAAATTTGTAATAATTATGCCAAACAAATACGTATGAAGTAAAATTCACACTCCAGTTGCAACAATTTTTGACGCATCTGCAAATATATCTGTGGTCTAATATTGTCCCGATGCGAGATGCGTGTTAAATATAAAATCCTTCTGTAAGAAATCTCTCAAACTGTGTGTGTCTAGCATACATGTTATTTTCACAGCATCCTGGCCAGATACTTTTTTTTTGGCGCAGTTTGCGTCACGTTCTTGCCTTTTTTTAAAAAATAAAAAAGCGTAAATGCAGGATTTGGTTATCCATCCATATTTCAACTGGTACTAAACATACAAAACACACAATATCCTGTAAACTCTATTTCTATTCAATATGAGCTCACACTACTTACTTGGAAGTTTCATTTTTTTTTTTTGTGCCAAAAACTGCACGCAATTTTTGAGCAACTTGTATGTACTTAATATGAAGATCATCAATTACTCATTGATAGACAAAATGGAGTACATTTGGGTCTTATGCATATTCACGGACACGGCTACAACAATTTTCTTTAAATGTATATATGTACTACACAAATTAAACCCTATCACTTTCATTTCAATCGCTGTCCTGAAAAAAACAATTTTACTCATTCTAGGGGAATGTTACCTTAGATATCCCTGAAAAGAGCCATTTCAGTATAAGTATGGTTTTGCTACCTATGTAATATTAAAGGCAATTAAATGTTTAGTAATTATTCACAATTTGAAGAAAAATGTGTCAATTAGAATTACAATTAGCAAAGTCCGTGTCTTATTGCAGTATATTTTATTATCACTTAATTCTATTCTATATCACCCAATCTCCCATTAGTATATTTCCCCCCACACTTAAAATTCCGTTGTCTAAATTTATTAATTTGCAACCAAAATTCTTTCGTGTTACTTGCCTCTTTAATAGAATTAACAGCGTCATTATAATAGTTTTTTCGTTTACGCTCACAAAGATGTTTTTATTTTATTTTTTTCATTATATATTTATACTTTACTAACTTTGCTTCTGTTTTTCTAAATAAATTTATTAACTTAAAAATTCTATTTCTTATATTAAAACAATCTCTTTCAAACTAAGGCTGGATTGGTTTAAAAAATTATCCAAAAGACGGTATGATCCTAGTTACTATCTCATACGATTTCCTTTACTAGATTTAAATCTTCTTTTCCTAAATTTGAGAACTTTTTCAAAAATTTCGAACTTTTTTTTCACATTATTTTTATAATATTCTGCCTTAGAATTTTTCTAAATTAACGTGGGGATAAGTGGTAAAAGACTCTCTTTTCGGTCATCTAAATCCAAATTGCAAATTTAATTCTATTGGCATGTGATCTGACCAAAATTCGTTCTTCACACAGAAATCTTTAACCATATGTATACTTATTTAATGATATAAGCGCTAAATCAATAACAGAACAACCGCTCGGACCAATATAAGTATTCACCAAATTCAGGACCAATATAAGTATTCACCAAATTCATTTCCAAGTGCCCTTCTGTTTAATATTAAAAAACTATGTCCTTCAAAAAATTTTAGAATTAATTTACCTATAAATTAAACCTTTTATCTTTTGAGTTTCTGAACTAAGTGATTGATTAACCCCTCATCAAAACTCTTGACACTCTCCTACTCTGGCATTCCCGTCTTCCATCAATATAAACTGAAAATGACTATTTTCATTAATAAAATCATTAAGGAAACTTACATTTTCTTTCCAATTACTTGGACCCAGATAAATTAGTAAAAGGTATAACTTTCTATATAAAACATTTATTATTTGTGATTTTCATTTAAGTCAAGAACTTCCACATAATTATATCTTCTTTAGAACTTTGTATGTACTCTGCATACACACGTTTAAGCTCTAATTTTTTTATTTGTCTTGGATATCTATTTATTTTTATATAAAATAATAGTGAAGAAAAATAAAGTTTATTTGAATATAAACAATGTTATTTTATGAAAATAAAGAGCATCTTCAAGTTCTGAGGGAACTTTCTTGTCAGAGTATCTACTAGAGATTCTTAAATGGAATATCAAATTTGGGAGTTCTATACTTCTATTCTCCCCCCTCTCTACATATATAGTATGCCATCTTTATATCTATAAAAAAGTAAGCTATTTTTTGTCCCGTTAACTGTGATTTTGTGAAAACGTTAATACTGCAAATTCTGCTGGAGGATTTTCAATCGGCTTGCATCATTTGACACAGAATTTTCTTGACAATGTTCAGAGGGGAGAGAGCTTGTGCGCCAGGCCGAGCATCCGTAAAATGCGTTAATATTGTAATTTCTGCTAGACGGAGTTTTTGACAATTTAATTTTCTTGAGAATGTTAAAGAGGGGTGAAAGGTTGAGGTGCCAGAGGGGCGCAACAGACATAAACATGGACAAAATAGACCATTGCTTAACTCTTTCTTTTCCTTATCTAGGAAGAGCCGTACAACTTTAAACTTCTTTAAAGTACTTTTTACTTTTTTCATTTCTAGTGAATCATTCTGAGAGGTCAACAAAATATAATGGTATTGTGAGAGAATATTCTTTAGTAAGACTAAGATCGACCATCTTAATATTGCTATTACACAATAATTACATATTTACTCAAAACAACCTTTTTAAATAAAATAAAATAAAATGAACAAATATTTTAAGTTGTAGTGGCATTGAATGATACATAATTATCGATTTGCAAATTGTGTGTCTCGATTATAGCATTGAACATTTTCTTTGAATGCTGTCAAAAAAAACTTAAGGCAGAACTATATATAAAAATCATCAGAGATACTAAATAAAACATTAAATTCATTCAAAATTTAAACGTTTGGTTTATTTAATGTCTTCAATGAAAAAAATTACTAAGTTTATGAGTTACAACTGCATTCCAATTGTAGGGTGCTACAATTTTCAGGCTAACTCAGAACACATTGCCGCTGTAAAACTCATTTTCCAAAATTTAGTATGAACGCAATATTTCATTTTCAGCAACAGGAAAAAATAAAAATCGAAAAGGAAGAGGATAAATGAAGAGAGAGACATAATAAATAAACATATCTTTTACTAATCATTCATTCTAAAACATAAATTATATTTTTATTTAATGTTTTTTTCCCCAATTCTAAGTTCAATCTTTAAAATTATTGCAAAACTTTTATGAATAACCATTCGTGAAATGAATAACATTACAGATAATAAAAAATATTAATACTTAAAAATAAAATAATAATAATAATAATAATGTCCCGCAATATTTAATCGCTTCCTTCTTTACTTCTATCAGATTTTTTAGATTTTTTTTTCTTATGACTTCGATGGCCAGGGCTTCTACTACGACTTTTGTGCTTTCTGGACCTTCTTTCACGGTCACCACTTCTACTTCTTGACCTGTGTCTGTGCCTACTTAGACAATTAAAACAAGATTAATTTTCAAGATCAATGTCTAACAAATAGATATTATAAAATATTCATTACTGCAAGTAAAACCGACCTTTCTTTATGCCTCTCTCGATCTCGTTCCTTTTCTTTCATACTTTTCTCTATAGGTTCTTGTTTTATTGTTATACCACCAGGTAGTTCTGTTTCCTTACCCACCGAATTATTCTGTAAACAAATACGAATATTAAATATAAAAAGCATAAACAAATATAATGTGAATAAACATTTTTCGATAAAAGGTATTATTTATGGAAAGATTATTAAGGATTATTTTGAGTAAAAAAAGAAGGAATATTGATTACTAACGTGCAATTTGTCATATTTGGATCTTTTGGAATGGTCAAGGATTAGAGGACTATCATGTGAGGATTTTTTATCACGATGTCTTGATCTCCATGCCTATTAAAAATTTAAATATTCATAAAAAATATAATTATACTCAGTATTATATAATACCAAATTACTGTTATTGTTAATATGTTTGGCATCTACTCTGGAAAATCAATAAATTATTTATTTTTATTGTTTAAAAATTTGATTTATAAAACAAGGTGAACTGAATAATTTTAAATTTTGGAAAGAAAATGTTCCACCATAGTAATTTTTTTACAGACTACTTATTTTGATGCTATCTGGCTTAAGTTTTTTATATCTGTCCCATTGAGTTAGTATTACTTATTTATCCCTTCAAAACTAGAATGCCAAAATGGCTTTGAAATAAATGTACCAAAAAGCCTAATATTTTATTTTTCGAAGCATTTACAAGCTTTGAGGAGTTATATTCAAACATATGATCAAAGCACTGATGTTTATTCTACTGACCAAAGGATTCACCCACGAAGTTCTGGCATTTCTACAGGTAACATAAGTATCAATGTATTGATCTAACTAAACTTTCATTGCCTTTCCTAAAAAATTACTCGATCTGATAAATACAATTATTGGGCGTTTAAATACATTTTTTTCTACTACTATAATTTATTGTTTTGCTACACCTTTTTATTTTTTGCATTGTCGCTATTGCCGTGCCATCGCTAGAGATTCTGATGGTGGTGGGTGAAAAATTGCCTTCGCATTCCATAATAAATGTGAAAAATAAAATTTTCAACGCAACATCAAAAATATATAATATTTAGCTAATAATTTTTAGCTTTAGAAAGTTTCTCTCTGCATATGCCACTGTAAATGGCAATGTAAGAAAAATAGTGCAACAGATACATTTGCATAGATTTCGTTCAATTTATGAAGCAATGAGTTATCACCCCGTGTTGGGCGACTAAAGAGGACCCACTGGCCCACTATCCGTGACCAGAGGGTTTTTCCCGTCTTATCCTTAACAACCTATCCTTACTCCCCCCCTTCATTTCCCTTCACATTCTCATATGATACAGACCACACGCGCACTACACACGCCCCACACAAACCACAAAGGCACATACGTTACACAACTCAGGGTTACCGTCCCTGAGGCCTTGTAAGAGGGAGCAAGTCTGGAGGCTCTGAGGAGGCAGGTCTCCGCCGGACTCGGGCGCTGTGGGCCAATCACGCGCACACCTTAAACTAACCGATTAGGAAACCTCAACAGAAAGTAATAGCTGGATTGACTCACCGAAAAAGACCAATGGACCGTCATAAGGACTTAAAAATAGGAACATGGAATATTTTATCTTTGTACCGATCCGGAGCATTACGCATGCTACTTGACACATTCGACACATATTCAACTGACATAGTTGCCATCCAAGAGATTCGCTGGATTAGTCAAGGAATAATGGAAAAGAGAAAGCATACTATATATTACAGCTGCCACGACAAATTACACTCTTATGGAACCGGACTTGTAGTTAGGGGACAAGCAAAAGACCTGGTGATTGGATTCAAGACCATCAGTCCCAGGATGTGTTGGATCAGAATTAAAATGAAATTTTTCAACTACACCATATTTAGTGTGCACGCCCCAACAGAAACGTATGATGGATCTGAAAAAGATAATTTCTATGAAATGCTGGAAAGAGCACTGGCTGAATGCCCAAAAGCAGACGTCAAAATTATATCAGGAATTTCAACGCTAAAGTAGGAAAGGTACCTATCTACCGCCCCAGTATCGGGCAGCATAGGCTGCACGATGACAGCAACGATAATGGAAGTAGATTAATTAACTTCGCAGCCTCCCAGGATATGGTGATGGGCACTACACTCTTTCCACACACAAAAATTCACAGGCAGACCTGGAGGTCGCCTGATGGCAGACAATATTCGGAAGCAAATTGGCCATTTCGTACTAAGCTCAAGACATAGGTCAAACTTATTAAACGCAAGATCTTACAGGGGAGCCAATATAGATTCCGATCACTTCTTAGTAGTAGTTCGGTTTAGAGCTCGAATTAGTAATATTAGAAAAACCCAGGGCCAAAAGAGCACGAAATACAACATTGCTAAGTTAAAAATAAATGAACACAGTGATAATTTCCGTGAAACACTGGCTAGTCAATTAAGTACAAATGAAAGGCCCATGAGTATATCTATTAATGAAAAGTGGATGAATTTTGAAGATATAATTAAGCAGACTGCAGAAGAGACCCTAGGATTTCAGAACAACGGAAAATAGCGGAATGGTTTGACGACGAATGTCGGTAGGCGACGAAGGTAAAGATGATGCACATAAAAGATGATTGATCCGTAGAACAAGAGAGGAATACGTTAACAGAAGGGGGGAAGAAAAGAAATTGCATCGGATGAAGGAAAGGAAATGGATGAACGAGCAGATGAGGGAAATTGAGGAGTGTAAGAAGTCCAATGAAACACGAGGGTTCTTCCGAAAAGTGAACCAGGGGAGAAAATCATTTAAACCAAGAATAAGTGCTTGCAGGGATAGTCAAGGATCGATTATTTCTGAGAAACCCAAAGTGATGGAAAGATGTGTCCAATATTTTGATGATCTCCTAAACCAAAACAAACCTGAAGACGACTATGACGTGAGAGAGGTAATTAGTGTGACGTCTTGACTTGATGGAATCACCTGATGAAGAAGATATGAGGAAGCAATTGAACAATTAAAAAATAATAAGGCTCCAGGTGGCGATGGGCTCCCTGCGGAGTTGTTTAAGTATGGAGGCACTGGACTCTCTAAATTTCTGCAGGAATTGGTTCTCCAGATTTGGACAGAAGAAAAGTTACCAAATCACTGGAACGAAGGAATTGTCTGTCCGCTGCATAAGAAAGGAGACCAACTGGAGTGTCGCAATTATAGAGGAGTAACGCTGCTATCCTGCGTACAAAATACTCTCCAACATCTTATATAAGAAGCTTCTCCCTTATGCTGAGAGGGAGATCGGACCGTACCAGTGTGGGCTTCTTCGGGGAAAATCAACCGTGGACCAAATATTCACTCTACGCCAGATTCTTGAGAAGGCACGGGAACATAAAGTGCAGACTCACCATCTATTTGTCGACTTTGAAACTGCTTATGACAGCACAAATCGTCGAGAACTATATAACGCCATGCTGGAAATGAACATACCGAAGAAGCTAGTTTTAGCATGGTTGCGCTGACAATGGCGGATGTGCGGTGCACTATTCGAGTTCAAGGGGATTTGTCAGAAACCTTTCAAGCAAAGAACGGCTTACGACAAGGAGATGCCCTCGCCTGTTTGCTCTTCAATTTGGCGCTCGAGAAGGTCGTGCGAGATGCCGGGATCCAGACCACTGGCACTATATTTAATAGACTGGTTCAGATACTAGCGTATGCGGACGATATAGATATAATTGCAAGGTCCCGGAGAGCCTTGGAAGAAGCATTTTTGAAATTAACATCCGCCGCTAAAAAAATGGGACTGAGAATAAACCAGTGCAAGACCAAATACATGTGCACAGAGGGCACCCATTCTTCAGAGATTGCCTTGGGGCACTATACGTTTGAACACACAGAGAGCTTTGTGTATTTAGGTTCGCTGGTCAGTGCCACTCATGACACATCCCTAGAAATCAAAAGGAGAATTCTACTCGCCAATAAAAGCTACTTTGGCTTCCAGAAGTACTTAAAGAGCAACCTTATTTCTAGAAGTACAAAGTCCGTTCTTTATAAAACCCTGATACGGCCTGTCTTAACATATGGCTCGGAGACCTGGACTCTCTCCAAAAAGGATGAAGAAGATCTGCTGATCTTCAAAAGAAAAGTCTCCGTAGAATATATGGTACAGTTCGTGAGAACGACGTCTGGAGAACGAGATCTAATAATAGATAGGGAATATATACAGAGAACCAGACGTAGTGAAAGTAATAAGATTGAGCAGGCTACGATGGGCGGAACGTGTAATAAGAATGGAAGAGGGTGCTATCGCTGGGAGAGCCAAAAAGGAATGTTTACACGGAAAGAGGCGAATGGGAAGGCCAAAGCTGAGATGGACAGAGTGTGTAAGTAGAGATGCAGCTTCTATTTTGGGAATCAGGAATTGGAGGACTGCAGCACAGAACAGAGAAAGCTGGAAAAAACTTTTGAAAGAGGAGACCAAGGCTCACTCACTAGTGGGCTGTAGAGTCATTGATGATGATGATGAGATATCAAGTATCTTAACACATTGAGTGCTGACATGCTGCCATGCTGCTGTAGTATATCTGCTACATTCTCCAACTTTTGTAGCGTCTATTAAGTGGGAACTGGTTGTAGATTGTAGCTACAACATTCAGCAAGTTACCATTGTATTCATTATATTTTCTAGTTTCTAGCCATCTTTATCGTTAGAATTACGACAGCTTTTCCTAAGTTTTATTACACAAGAACGAAACTTGAGGTGAACATTAAATATTTCTGCCAAATTGTTGCCGCCTTCGGCGGTTGATCCGCATTAGCGCCTGGGTGACGGTCACGCATCGTACCCGCCTTAAGCCGGCCCTGACTATTGTCTCTGGCAAACATAATTCAAAGTCCGATTACCAGCATAGCCCATGTATTCTCGAACGGAGTTAATTCGGAAGGATAATTGGTACAGATTAAGATCGCATTCTTTAATGATATTTTTATACTGGCTCCATTTTGAAAAATTAACAATTTTATACATGCAATGACGGAAGTTATTGAAACATAAATTCTTCTTACTAGTCTTAAAAAAGTATAATTAAATTCAAAAACTATTATTACTTTTTAATCCAACTTAATACCTAGAACCCATTCTTAATACCTATTAAACAAAATTTTTATTAATACCGAAAAAAGATACCTGATTGCTCCATTGAACTTCCTGTGTTGGTTCATATGATTGGTAATAAGGATCCACATCGGCGTTATAAAAATCTGGATTGTATGGAGTATGGGTTGGATAACTACAAAAATAAAACTATTATTAATCAATTTAAAAAAAATATAGATTGTTTAGGGTGAGAGTGTGTATATGTGGGGGGTGCGATTGATCAGGTTAACTCTTTCGTAGGAGGTTCGAAGTTGACATACTGTTTCGGTATAACCAGTTAGCCCCGGCACAAAGATTTCAATCAAAACCATTAACACAATTATGGCTTTACTGGCTTATTATGGTTTTTATTTTAATTTTTTTATTTGTACGATTTTGTCAGAAAGCCTTCAAAGATTTTTTTTTAAATGAGATACCCACAAATACTGGCACATCATTTTGATCCAGAAAAATAATTTTGAGGTTTCTGGAAAAGCTGTGCCGGTATTTCTAAATTGTCTTATTTTTTTTTTTTTGTTCCACCACATATTAAGGAAACAAAAGCCGTCAACATTTTGTTTCATTCTCGCTTTAAAAATAAATATATTGTTTTTAATAATAACGCTTTTCTAACCAAAAAACAATCAGGTCTGAAATACCCACAGCATTTTTCACATTATTAAAAAAACATCTGTTAAACCCCATACAAATTTCTTTTACTATAACTTTCATTGGAATTAACAAATTTTCTCGAAAATTGATTTTTTAAAAATTATACTTGATATTACACCATTGTAAATACCGCCAACTTTAATAGAAAGTTATCAAAGCTTCCCATAATTTCTTATAATAAATATGCTTACAATAAATACGGATGTTTATAATAAATACGGCTACATAGGTGTCGGAAATAATACAAGTATAAGGAAAATAGTTACAGCCATTTTCTTGAAAATTATTCTTGTGTATTCTTTAACAGGTTTTGACCGTAATATTCGTAACATATCCTTGCTGATACTGAAACGGAGCACAAAGTAAGCTTTGTGTAATGTTTTGGTTACGGTTTTTGTCTGTCTGTCTTTCTTTCTTTCTCTCTCTCTCTCATACACACACACACACACACACATTCTCTAAACTATTTCTGGTGAAAGGAAAATCTGAATTTCTAAAACCTAAGAGGAATGCAATACTTCTCTTAAAAGTAAGAGAAAGTTAGACTAGAACTTACGAAGTTACAACTGATGGCATTGGAGGTTGTGACGTATCAAAACCCGGCGGAGGAACAGACAAATCAAAACCTTTTCTCCCATAATCTCGTCTATCGGCAGTCATAACCTGTCCAAAAAAATAAGTAACATTACAATTTAGTATATAAAATTCATTTTAACAAAATTTGAACTTTTATGATCAATAAACCAATAGTCGGCCTACCTGAATAGCATTTTCCTTTGGAGGTGAGTCGGTAGTTCTTCGAGATGCAACTCCTGAACTACCTATAACATCTATAACGCCACATCTTCTTGGACCTGGTGGAGGACCAGCTTTACGAGTAACTACCCCGGATGGACCACCGACTACTACTGTACTGTTCATGCTTGCATATTTAGAATTATCATTTACTATTGTCAATGTTGGATTACTTCTTGGCACACCTAAACCACCAAGACCAACTCCTGATTCATGAACTCTCATTTGTTTTTGCCTTTCACAATAGGCTCGCCACGTCTCCTCATTAAAGCCATAATTGAAATAATCTAAAATGTGAAGGTAATAACAATTCGTTTAATTTTTATTAAAAAGTTTAATGAAAACCTATTTGGAAATTCATTATAATAAATTTTTACCAGTTATATCTGCACCAGGCTTTCTCCAAGGTTTTTCTTCAAGCGCATCGATACTAAATTCATGAGCTGCAATCCCATTTATGCTGCCAATGCTTTCAAATTCTTCAATGGAAAATTTACCAGGTTGTTGCTGAAACAGAAGTCAGGGGTGAATTATCTGGAAAGAGCTTTTGATTTAAGAGGATACTATTACTAGGAATGAAAAATCTCGTATGAAAGGACTTATTCTCACTAATTTCTTTTCTTCCAATTATCAACTTTTCTTGAAACTTAGTAGGAATGAATAGCCTATTAAGATTACCAAATAGAGAAGTGATGCAGCTTTCCTTAGATGATGTTTCAAATATAAGAACTGGACAACGTACTTGTTCATTCGTATCATTGTCTTTTTTTAATTTAAAGTGTCTCTGTATCAAAACGGAGTAAAAAGTACACGAATTTCCTCAATTCTGAAACGTCCTTGCGGTATCCCTGACGTGCTCATAAATGAGTTAACTGATAAAAGTAATTTATCAGGGCCAATAAAAATTCCTCATTCCGACTCCTTTTAATTTTAGAGTCCTTACATTTGCCACTATATGTTAACTTGATAAATATATCTATGAACAGCTAAAACAATTGAACATCTGATATAAATAAAAACGTTAATTTTGAATGCTTCAAAATTTTTTTTAAAAAAAAGGAAGAAAATTCCACTTAGTAAATTCAACATTAGCCATTTAGAGAATATTAAGAAAATATGTTTTATAACTCGAAGCAGTAAAGACATTTTTTATATTTATTTTATTTTTTGCAGGTAAGGAATTAGGCTCAATGGACGCGCACTGGACTAGCAATGCGGAGGTCCTGGGTTTGAGTCCAACAGTAGCACCAACTGAAGAGAATGTAAAAATGTTGCATAACCAGGGCATAAAGTTTGAAGTTTCACTGTTTTTTTTCTTACGAATTGACTTATATGTCCAAAACTATTTTATATTTCGAAATGAAATATAATGCAGATTGCAAATTTATAACAGAAAAATGCAAAAACAACACAGAGCGGCAATAACAAGCCACGATAGAAAGAAGAATGGAAGTTCACACAAAGCAAAGCGGACTTGCCTCTCCAATCTTCCCAGGGATTAGTTCATAATGGCTTCAGACTATTTATGGCGCCACAATTATTTATGAAACTTTGATGCAACGCCAAAATATGCCCGAAGAAACTGGAAAGGATTTCACAATTTCAGGAAAGGATTAATTTATTGGACCGCAGGAAGTTGTTTCCCCGAGTTTGCTATGGTGGCTGTCTAGTTCATAATAATAATAATAATCATTAAAAAATATATGTAATTACAATTTTTCATGATACAAATCTTAAAAAAGCTAAATTGAAATTATTCAGTTTTTTTAACAGTTGGTAAAGATTTTAAACCGATACCTTATTCAGCTTATCAATTCCAGAAGACAGTACAGCACCCCTCTTGATATTTAAGTTAGTGTATTGTGGGGCAGTTTTAATATCTCCAATAGTTACATGAACATCGTCATCACTATCATCTTCTTCCTCTTCGTCTTCATCTTCCTCTTCTGCTTCACCAGTTTTTTGTCCTTTTTCATAGATAATAATAAATATGAACAACAAAATAGTATTACTATCAAAAAGAAATTACTAAAAGCATAAAGACGCAATTCAAAATGTATCTGTTAATTATTTTCAAAAGTTTTTTTTTAAACTGAAAGACAAATGAAATGAAACTGTGACAATGGAAAAAATTAATTTTGAAATTCAAAAATATGAAAAAACATTAAAGAAAAATGGTAAAATTGGACCTTCCAGTCCCGTGGATTCTAATAGGGAGGTATTTCCTAAAAGAAAATAGTCAACTGAAAAAGGGTATTGTATGTTTATAACAAATTAATATTAATTTTCACGTTTAGATAATATCAAATAAAGAACATATTTTTTCGAATATTAATCTAGAGTAAAAATTCAGTTTTAAAACGTCCAATAGAATTTCGTAAACACTATTTTTGTCAAGTAACAAATTGTTGTCCCATCAAAGAAAATTGTCTGTCCAGATTTGTAAACTTAACATATAGAGTATTTAGTTTATTGGAGAGCACTGAAGGAGGAGAAGATTTAGCACTTGAAATGAAGAACCCCACATAGATGATCAAGCAAATACTAATCAGAAAAAAAGAAGAATAACTGACTTGTGATTCAGAGAGGACTAAGCCACCTATAGGCAGAAATGAGATTCTAACTTCTTATTTAAGGGAACGGATTAGCTCAGTGGTGGCGCGTTGAACTCACACGCGGAGGTACCGTCCAGTTCTGCCCCTTAGATTTTTTCTTATTAGGAGCCTCTACAGCTAACTGTTCGGTGATGGACTGTGTTGTCTGTATCGAGAGAACATGTCCGGAGGCCGGTAGTGCACAGAAGGATCCGAGCGCCAATGACCACAGATGTTAATGCGTCTTAAATTAACAAAATAAAAAATCTTATTTGCTAAAATTTGGTTTCAGTAAGTGAACAAAATGTTCATAGAAAGAAAAACAGAACTGAAACATGTACAATATTAAATTATATTAACTTCAAATATTAAAAATCTAAAAGCTATGCACCAATCAGGTCCTATTTTGCTGTTATTGGTCCTATGGACCTATTTTACTATTTTTTTAAAGTAAAATTAATTTGAAGAAACTCTGCACTAGTCTACGCAGCGGAGGATCTTTACTTCAATTATAAATCAGGAAATAGCACTTAATGTCATTTATGTACATACTGCCTTGCATGCATTATATAAAACGCAGCTTCTTATTTCATCACTTCAATACTTCCTACAGCTTGTAATTCCTTAGTATTGACCAATAGATGCAATGTTTACTTCAACTCTGATCGACTATCACTACTGAATTAGTGTGTTGTACTTCAATTTTTCTTTAGATTAAAAAAAAAAACGCAATTTTATGATCTTCTATCTCACCTTCTTGACCAATGTCTTCAGAAGGCTGTTCAGCAGTTTGTTCAGTAGGAGGTTCAGCAGCACTATTTAAGTTATCTGGATCTTTTGCTTCTTCATTTGTATCTTGATTAGCCTATAAAATATTCCATAGATCATAAAATTTGAAATGCTGACAGTTTAGTTATCATTTTAAAAATTTACCTCTGAATCTTCAGGAGGAAAGGGGTTAGCAGGTAATTCTTCAGCTGCTATGTCCTTAGCTTCTCCTTCTTGTTCAGATTTCTCAGCCTGTCCAGGTTGTTCATTTTCATTAGTAGAATCACCATAAAGCCATTGATCTTCATTCATAGAATCATCAACATCAGCCATTTTCAAAAATATTGTTATTTTTTAAATTCAGTTGACACAGATGGCTTTAAAGCAATTTGTTATTTACAAAAAACTGAAGGCATGAACAAAAAATGTATCATAAAACTAGAAACATGTTACGTTATTCTAAATGTTCAAACAAATATGTCCCACTCATTAAAACACTTCCATTTCTACACGAGAAATTAAAGAACATAAACCGGGAGCCTTGCAAGTGATCTAAAATCCGAAACATAAAACACAGCTCAGGAATACCAACTTTGAAAAAATGTACTTGAAAGCTAAATTTATTTTTCTGAGCTAACAGAACATCTTTCTATTGTCCAATGAATTTAATATTAATTCCAATGTAAATACTAATTTGTTTTAAATTGCTATTCATTTTTTCCATCTAAAATAATGTCATTAACTTGAAATAAATATAACCTTTCAGCGGTAGGTTAATGTCGATACGAACACTACGAGCATTTGCTATTCTCTAGTTAGCATTCCAAAGCATTTTGCATGATTTTAATTGAATTTATTTGAGGTAAATCAGCTTTTACAACAATGTCTATTGAAATCGAATCTGCTGAGTAAGTACTACTTTCTTTTTGTAATATGTATATATATTTTAATCGTACAGCTTATTAATAGCCAATATTGTTTTAGTGTGGTGAGGCTCATTCAGCAATATCTCAAAGAATCAAATCTCTTTAAAACATTGCAAGTATTGCAGGTAATTAAAATGAATTATAGTTCTATATTCCAACGTTTAGAAACTTCTAGTAATGGGTTTCGTATTCAAATATTAACAATCACGTAATCTTAACCATCTTTATGCTTTAATATTTAAGGCATAAGGTTAAATTTTGTATTAATTATATATTTCATTGAATTGATTATGCTAGGGTGATGAATAGACATCGAAATAGAATTTTCAGACTAATATTATTAAACAGTAATAGCCAGTTATAATCTTTCCTGGCTAAATATGTATTTAAATATGATACTTTCTCATATTTAAGGAAGAAACTGGTGTCTCGCTGAATACTGTGGATAGCATTGATGGATTTGTTTCGGATATCAATAATGGCCATTGGGATACCGTACTGAAAGCTATTCAGTCTCTGAAGTTACCAGATAGCAAACTCATCGATCTATATGAACAGGTACTTTAGCACTATACTATTATCTACTTTGGTTTAGAATTCTTTATACCACAAGGTTAAAGCTAGGCGCGTATGATTGAATATTAGCCACCGATTATTTAATCGGTTGAAAAACACATTGGTTTCAATAGTGCAAAACAAAAGGTAAGGTTTTTTGACTAAAAAGCCGACAAAAAATTGAGATGTTCCTACCTTTCTTGACCGACACGATTGCCGAACGACGTCAGTAGTAAGCAGGGTGCAACTACTAGTTACTTTGACTGTTATTTCATATTTTCTAGGTTAGGTTATATATATAATATTTAATTTATATTTTATTAATTATTCGATATACTTTTTATTTTTGAAAACATCATTTTCTATACATTTAATTTGAAAGGATTGGTCCTGGTCTGTACACTTGGTCTGATATATCATCCGATGTAGTCTTTGATAGGTCACTGATTTTTATATTATGAAGATTTATATTTTATTGCGCTGGCAAGATAAGGGGCAGAGATGTGGGGTAAGAAGCAAAAAAAGTTTTTACTAGTTCCGATTATAGTTTCTTATTTTTGCGATTATTATTTACCTTATGACCTTTTTTGTGTTAGGATTTCTTCTAATCTAATAAATAAAGAATATCTGGAATCTTAACAAAAAATTCATTACATAAATTAAATATTCCTTTACATACATTTACATAGTGATAAAAATTTTGTAACCATTCCCAAGGTTACCGACAAACTAGCTGGTCGTAATTTGAAAAATTACAAAGTAAAAGGATAGAGAAATGATGTAAACGAAAAAAGAAACCAGAATTTTTCGTTTTTTTCTGGAAAATTCCGAAAAACTCTTTATGTGGTTTAGTTGTTCCAAACATTCCGGATTTTTGGCCTAGTTTATATTGATGAATATATAGAATTTCTTTTTTTAATTTTGGTTAATATGTTTCTGTAGGTAGTTCTAGAATTAATAGAACTTAGAGAATTGGGTGCGGCTAGATCTCTTTTAAGGCAAACCGACCCAATGATTGTGATGAAGCAACAAGAACCAGATAGATATATTCATTTAGGTATGTATTCGTGACATCCGCTTGTTTTCTTTTCACTATACATTAAATCTTAAAATAAGATATTATCACATTTTTCAGAAAATTTACTTGCAAGATCCTACTTTGATCCTCGAGAAGCCTACGCAGATGGTACGTCAAAAGAAAAGAGACGTGCAGCAATTGCTCAAGCCTTGTCTGGAGAAGTATCGGTAGTACCTTCATCTCGTCTTCTGGCACTCTTGGCTCAAGCCCTTAAATGGCAACAACACCAAGGTCTTCTACCACCAGGCACTACAATAGATTTATTTAGAGGAAAAGCTGCTATTAGAGATCAAGATGATGAAAAATTTCCTACTCAGCTTTCAAAACAAATCAAGTTTGGGCACAAATCCCATGTTGAATGTGCCTGTTTTTCACCAGATGGGCAATATTTGGTCAGTGGGAGTGTTGATGGTTTTATAGAAGTGTGGAATTTTACCACCGGAAAAATTCGAAAAGATCTTAAATATCAAGCTCAGGTATGTAATTTTTGTCTTTTGTAAGTTGTTTGTGGCTTTAGATATTTGGTAATAGACTTTGTTTTTATCTGGACCACTTCTATTATTAGTCAAGAGATAATGTTTTGGTAGAAATACCTTAGACTACTCTTTCTAAACTAAAAAGAATAATTTCCTAATTACATTGAATTAATTGATTAGTACAAATGAATCATTTCTGAAATAAATAAACAATCGGTCAACAATTGTGATTTACCGTGTGACAACGAATATTATGTTAACAATGGCAAATTTAAAGTCCGAATGAAATAAACTATGTTTTATTGTTTTTACTGCAGAAAATACTACGAACTAAATTGATCAATTATGGGATCTTTTCTTATTTTTAATTTTTTTAAATTTTTTTTATTTTTTGTCTGAGTAGAGGGACCCAGGTCCCATGCTAACATCCAAAGCTCTCCCTGGGCCTATATAGTTACTTCAAAGATCGGAGCCTTCTCAGTGCAATGCCGGACTCCGGACAGTGTGTTCTCTCGTCTCAGATAACCACTCACCGGATGTGAGTGAGAGGCTCCTTGGAAGAGAAAATCTAAGGTCAGCACTGCTGAACTCGAACCCGAGACCTCCGCGTTGCTAGTAAGCACGCTACCACTGAGCTATCCCTTCCCTTAATGCGGCATCTTATGACAATTTGGTCGCGACATTGATGTTAGGAAGTGGTGGGGGCTCGCGCCAACCCTTTTTTAAATTTTCTCACAATTGCGAGGCACATGTAATTCTTGTTTACTTTTTTATTTAAAAACAAATATTAAGCGAAAACTTATCAGTGTAAGTGTAATTATTGAAATACGGCATTTTTGCTCGACTGACAACGTTTGTCACTTTCTTTCAAAAAATAGGCATCCTCAAAAAAAATCCTATTCATTTATGTTTTCTAATTTATAAATTTTTGTTTTTCGGCCAAAAAATAGTTTATTTTTTCCCCACTCGAGATCTGGAACATCCTTAAATCTTTCAAGACAATAAACCCTGCTTTGGAAAAATTCAGTCCATTCCTAGAAAATATATGAGAATTTAATGTCTTAAGAGTTTAAATTTTCAATTTAGGACAACTTCATGATGATGGAAGTAGCAGTTTTAGCTCTTGCTTTTAGTAGAGATTCAGAAATGCTTGCTAGTGGTTCTCAAGATGGTAGAATTAAAGTATGGAAGATAACTACTGGACAATGTTTAAGAAAATTTGAAAAAGGACACAATAAAGGAATTACTTGTATTCAGTTTTCTAGAGATAATAGTCAGATTTTAACAGCATCATTTGACACAACGATAAGGTAAGATATCCGACATTTGCGTAGACCTGTTTTTTCAACTTCTATTAATAAATTTTTTTTATTGTGCTAGAGTTCATGGGTTAAAGTCTGGGAAATCTCTAAAAGAATTCCGTGGGCACAATTCCTTTGTTAATGATGCTGTGTTTACAGGGGATGGCCATAATATAATCAGGTAAATATTAGAATTATAAGGACTTCTTGGTATATAAGGTTTTTTTAATTTATTTATTTATATTTGCAAAAACCATCATAGGAGAAGGCATCTTGAATTATTTTTCAAAATTTCCTATCTATTTAAAGCCTTTTAGCATTTGATTTACCATTAATTATTTTTTTAAATGAGGTAATTGTTTGAATAGTATCTTATGTTGATCCTAAATATCTGCATTATTATTCGATTGCTTAATCTCTCTTTTTTTTTTTTGTCTTTTCCACAACTATTCAGATCTTGTTACGCCTTGGAATCCATACTAATCAGATCTAAGAGATTTGGTTCGGGCTTGAAGATATGGCAAATATCTGTAAAAGACTTGTTTGATAGGCAGTTACCATCTTCATACGGAAATAAAATATCTGCCTGATCATTAGTTGGACGTAATGTCCTCCATTAAAGATAGGCATTATTTTACTTGACTTTTATAAAAATAAAAGCGCTTTATGATTTGATGCAAGTTGGGAGCTTGTTGGCAAATGATTTATCTCGTTGGTTATTACTCATTCATAAGCATTTGTATCACACAATCCACCTAATTTCACCTATTGGAATGAGTGCTGCATAGCTGTCCAACTTTAGAAGCTGTGCGGACGTGCCAGTAGAAGGTAAGAGATTCATAATTCGGAAGCAATGAAGGTGGGAAAGCCAAGCCTTCCTTCTTACTCGAGATTCCGATGTTCCTGTCATACACACCCGGAGGACATCTTTGGAAAAAGATAGCTCCTCTAGTCTCGTAGAAAATAGGAATCCTTCCTATCTGAACAGATGAAATTATCTTTCAAATTAAAATTAGAACCCGGTCATCCAAAATAATAATCAGTTTAGAAAGCAGTGCTCGTTAACGAATAGCTATCTTCAAGTGATCTCCTGACACTATGTGGACCATAGTTCCAGATTACCTGTCATCTCATTTGTATAATTTCAGCAATAATCTCCAAGTAAAACGTGCAGTGGACCTTACATTATACAATGCTTAGAATAAGATATGTAATGGACGCGTTCATTGTGGTTTGATCTTCAGTGCTAAATAATACTTACTTTGGAGGTGCACATACATATGAAATTTCCTTTTTTGGTGATTATTCGGCTAGAAAGTTCGTTCATCTCAGCATTTTATTTCCTTAAATATTTTAATTTATACCTCCCGAATTTAGAAAAAGCAATATTCTCTGATGATGACCGTCTGAGGAATTATTCAACAAATGTAAACTGCTATGTAGTTACTTAGCAAATGTCTTAATATTTTTAAACTTGATTAAAGTATATATATGTTTTTTTAGTGCCTCTTCCGATGGAACAGTAAAAGTGTGGAGTATAAAATCTACAGAATGTTTAAATACATTTAAATCATTAGGAGCAGGCGATGTTAGAGTTAACAGCGTACATTTACTTCCTAAAAATCAAGAACATTTTGTAGTTTGCAATAAGACTAATACAGTAGTTATCATGAATATGCAAGGACAGGTGAAATTTTTTTTTTAAGTTAAAGGATTTTTTAAATATGGGCAGTGTTTTATTATGGTCTTTTAGATTTCCGAGGCCATTTTTCATGAAAAATACTTGAGCAAACATTGACGCGCTCTGAATGCGGAAATTCAAGTGTTTTTCAATGCTTTATTACATTACATTTTGTTTAAGTAAGCAAGTGAAATCTGGAATTTGAAGCGGTAACTCTTTATATGTGTAGTAATACTTAGTCGAATATTCTCCCGCTTGTGCTACGAGCAGTACAGGTTCGATTGCCATTTTAAGTACAAAACAATAGATACAAAATAAACAAACAATACAATATAAATATTGGATTATCTTATATTAATGTTATAACTTATATATATATCTTATATAAGATAAGAGACACAATACATTAACTCCAACATTTATTTTTTGAGGGTCATCTATTAAAGGCAAAAATAGGAAAATAGGTTTTAATATAATTTGGGAGAAAAATCAAGTTAGAGAAAAATTTGAATTTTTTGCTAAGTTGAAGGATTTCAATGTATAGTAACAAAATTCTGTTCCAGCTTTGTGCATGGAAGCGCAGCTGTGGGGATGAGCTAATTAGATTTTTTTATTAAAAAAAAATGTACATTACCACAATTCACCCCTACATTATATTATACAATTGGGAACAAAACTCTGGCCTTTGTTTTTGTACACAATTAAATTATATTATGATTATCTTATTAAAATGTTAAATCCTCCCAGTAACAGGACTAACAAGATTATTAGCTATTGAAATAATTAAAAATACAAAATACATTTTGGGTAAATGATATAAATGATGCTTTAAAAAGATTATAATGTAAATATGAAATTAATTTTTGATAATTTTCAAAAATCTTGATATACAGTTATAAACAAATAAGAAAAGAATTGTTATTGAATATAAAAAAAAAAATTTGTGACAGCTCCCAGAAACTCCAGTAAATATCTATTGTATATAAAGATTTAAATTATGATAACAACTATGTGAATGATAAATTCTCAATAAACATTATTACTTGGATTTTAAAATTAGGAACAGAATTAATTAATTTAAATTTCAAATCGTACTGTGGAATCAAGTAATTCCTATTCTTTATGTAATCTTAATAAAAAGATGTTTACCACTTTCTGACAAGTTGTCCGATATTAGCGGATTCTTTGAATAAAGGCAAATTATTATTATTATTTTATATATAAAACTTTCATCTTAGTAGTAATAAATACTTTCTTTATTTCAGATTGTACGTTCATTTTCAAGCGGTAAAAGAGAAGGTGGTGAATTTGTTTGCGCAACTCTTTCACCAAGAGGTGAATGGATTTATTGTGTCGGTGAAGATTTGGTTCTTTATTGTTTTTCAGTTACTTCCGGCAAACTAGAGAGAACTTTAAATGTAAAATTTTATTTTATTTATAAAAACTTATTTTTCATTTTCCTTTTTTTTCTATTTCGTTAAAATTGATCCATTTATATTGAAATGATGATGCCCAGGTTCATGAAAAAGATGTTATCGGAGTATGCCATCATCCCCATCAGAATCTTTTATGTACATACAGTGAAGATGGCTTATTAAGATTATGGAAACCATAAACATTTTGATAATTTAGTAAAAAGAAAAAGGTAATTTTTTTCTCTCTCTCTCTCATGTGTACGTATTCTATGATTGGATGTAATTTAAATTAAATATTATTAACTCTTTGTTGAGTTCTTAATATTCTGTAATTTTTAAATTAATAGACCATACATACAAAATACATAAATATTTTTTGTAAATCTTTATTTATATGTTTAAATTAGTATATTTAAAGAGACATATTTTAAAATATTTCGACATAACATATATGCAGGAATATTCATAAGGAAATGATAAACTGAAGAAACTTATAGCAGCCTATAAGTCATATAAATAAGAGACCTATTTGAAAATTAAATAAAACTAGTTATTTATACAAACCTCTGATAACAATATTTGCTTCTACCATCCGTAGAGGTATCTAGTTTATATGACTTTAATTTGCGCTACTATAATTTTTCTGAGTATTCAAATTTTTATTTGAATTTCCTGCTAATTTTTTTTTTTTTTTGTATTTTTTATATGAATAAAAAATGGCATTATAATTAACGTCTAGTTACATATCTTCCCCTATATTATTTTATTTCCTATTATTGTTGGATCAGAGGTTGGCCAAAACTATTCTAACCACAAGTGTCGAATGAAACGAAAACACTCAAAATCACTGCACGACATGGATAGATTTACTCTGACGATGGATGAAAATCCGAAACCGGTCAGAAACAAAAGAAACATGCATGCTACGACGGATTAAATACCAGATGTTCTAATTAAGTTTGCAATGGCCGCTGAGTAAATCTACAATCCCTATAAATGCTCCGATGGGCTTATTGGAATGTGCATAAATTGTCGAGGGAAATACTTTCGAGGCCTAGAAGTTCGGTTGCATGCGGGAAAAAAAATTCAAGAGGCTAAAAGAGGAAAGCATAAAAATAAAAACTTAATTTCAAAGCGGCAAAGGGTGAAGAAAGAAGGAGGGGAAAAGATAAGTATAATGTAACAGAGAAGTTTCAATTAGAATTAACAAAATTGTTAACTTCAATTATATTGCCCTAAGTGAGCCTAGAAAGAAATAGTGGTAACAATTCTTAATTTTATTTATTAAAAATACATTATACAAAAAAATTTACATTTTCATAGCTAAAGGAGTCCTAGTTAATTTCAATTAACTAGACTAAATTACTTTAAATAAAAAAAATAGAAAATATTTAAACAAAAATATTATATTTTTCGTATTATTCATTGATATAATTAACAGATTATATTATATGTCATTCACTCATCAAAATTTTGAACGGACGGAAAAATCTCTGCATTGTCTAAAACATTGTCAATTTGGAATGAATATCAAGTATATTATTTTAGGATTATGAAACCAGAAATAATAGTAGTATACAATTTTCGGAAAGAGGAATATAAAAGATACAGACAAAACAAAAAAGATGATAAAAAAAAAATTATCATCTGATTTCTATCCGTCGTAGCATGCGTATTGATTATGTTCATAAACTTATAACCTCCCGCACTTATAAACAACGAACAAACCAACAAGTGTGAGTGTAACAGAAACATTACGTTGAAGTGAACTCTCTACACGACTTGGTGAATTTGCCCTGATGATGGATGAAAATCCGAAACCGGTCAGGAACAAAACCAATATGCATGCTACGACGGATAAAATGCCAGATGTTATCCAGCATTGCGGATCCACCCACATTTTAAAAAAAAATTATAACAGATAAACATATCTGAATAAAAAAGATATTGGAATTATACGCCTCTTTTTTTTTCATTTTTTTTGTTTGATCAGTAATATAGACAGACAAACCAAATATTTACTTAAAACTATTAAAACAATAGTATTCCATAGAGAAATATAATGACCTTGTTAATAACACAAACTAAAAATGAAAGAGACATTTCTTTTAATAATTGTCACTAGTCTATACTTTTTTTTTTACTTTTTAAGTTGTAATCGTAGGAGCACATTTTAATTAGGTAATTAAAAATATACATGTATACATTTTCTTCTATGTACGAATAAAAAAATAATACTTAGTCATAAGAAATCCAAGACCACAAACAATGAATTAACTATGCTGTAAGTATTATAAGTATTTTAATTACTTTTTACACGTATGTAATTGTAAAATAAACAAATAAAAACTGGTTAACAAGTACTATAAATTTTCTTTTGGAATAGACTAGCATGAAGACCTTTAAATATCACAATATTACTCTGTACCTTATTTGACAAAAAAAAAAATCCTTGTTATAACAAGATATTTTTCCCGAAATGAAAAGAAACTTGAGACCAGCGTAGGCAATAAGTTATAGTTTTTCAATAACTATTTTTGTGTTAACGAAGCTATAAAATATACTCATCTAATTTACATTGATGGTAGGCTTCGATGTTATCGTAAGTCTTGGATTTTTGTTTTTGGTTTTCCATCAATAAATAATTCCTTGACTGAAGAGAAAAAATATAAAACCATCCTTCAAAAGAATTAATTTACTAATTTTCTGTCATGAAAATAAAAAAAACTTTTTAAGCATAGGTATAAAAGAAGCGGTCAGTACTGCAAAATTGCTTCCATATTCTTTCAAATGTAAAAAGTCTATTTAGTATCTGAAGTTTTAAGTTATTTAATCTTTGCCTTTAAAATGGTGCATTTGTGTATATTATTATATATTTTAAGAATTTATTTTATTAAATTTTGCCTTTCCTACGAATTTAATGAGAAACTTAAGTAACAAATCAAGGCAAATATGTAATAAATCTGGAGACTATTGGTTACAAAAAAAAAAATGTGAAACTGAACAACAACTCTTAAAGCACAATTCTCCGAAAGTAATGTGATTTCTATTATTTCATATCACTTTCGAGTAAATTTTACCAACAATAATAGCATTATTTTATCACTTACAAGTTGTTTACATTATATCTAACCAAGGAAACTAGATAAATAAAAATTAATAATTTATTGAAAAAATAGGATTTAATTGTGTAAGCGAAATTAATTGTATTGTATTCTTTTTTTTGTTTTTTAAGTTCCAATAACTATGGCTCCTTTGCGAGGTCTGACTTTTGTTGGACGAAAATTCTGCCAAGCTTTCTCTAAAATTGTCCAGGGTTTCTCTACCGAAATAACATCTTCATTATCTGGCATTGCAACAAAGTAACCTGGAATTTTAATATTATTATTTAAGAAAAAGCTTTAATCTGCCAATTCTTCCTTCATACTTGGCAATGGGATAAGCATTGCAAATAATTTATTGTTTATGGCATAAATAAAAAAAAAAAAAATCTTAATATTTATTACGCCAGTTTATTACTCCGAAATGCTAAATGTGCTCTCCAAAATCCGTTAAATTAATTTTTCTGAAAGAATATTTTCATCTAAACAGAATGGATCAATCTGCGGCCCCTAGAAAAGCGTATGAAGGATATCCAGGTGGTAGAAAACCGTGAGGGAGACCGCGTTTGCGATGGCTACAGGGCGTGGAGGAAGATCTTCAGAAATCGGGCGTCAGACAGTGGCGGAGGAAGACTGAGAATCGTGAAAAATGAGAAATCTTGTTGAACGAGGGGTCCTTTATGGACCGTAGAGCCGTGGAGTGAGTGAGTGTGAAAGAATATTTCAAAAAAAAGGAAATAGCCCCCATATTGTGTGCTTAGTTGGGATTCCAAAGTTAAAGGAAGTCGGTATATATTTTTTTAAATTAAATTTAGAGGATAGTTGCATTTAGGCTGACAGTTTATGACCGAAACTTTGTTGGTGGATTCCCCTTTAATTTCTAAATGGGATACCAAGTTTGTGCTTACTGCAATATTTTGTTGGTTACTTTACTTCTATATACCTATAGATACAACAATATTAAAATTATTAACGCAAATGAACTTTTGAAAATTACATTTTTGTAGCTGCATTATTGTTTAAGTGATTAGCAATGTTTTGGATCTTGTGGATAATGACTCTTCATTAAGATTTTTTTTCTTGCAAAAAAAGGTCTATAACATTCGCTAAAAACGTTTTCGTTTTAAGCCTTCGTTCTTAAAGTATGTATCCGGTGAATTCTCGTTTTCGAAAATTTGACAAAATCACAATATTTGCTTTTGTAGCGGTTCGAGAATAAAGTGCAAATCACTCAAATTTCTTACGCTTACTGATTTAATTTTAGGAGCTTAGAAATTTAACATCCAGTAGGTATACAAAACATATTAATCACGGTGTTTACCTGGAAACCAACTAGGTGGTTGAGAGCCTCTCATCTGTACTTGAGAAGATGTAGTCGATCCTTCTGGGCTTAATATTACTTTATAAGTAGCAGCTTCTTCATTTAATATTTGTGAATCAACAAAGCCTAATAAATCATCCTCATTCTCAACACTTTCATCTTCTTGTACTGGTTAAAAATTGAAATATTTTTAAAAAATACTCATAATGTCCAGGTGATATTGATTTATATGTTTTTATTTAAATGAATTCATACAATTTGCTTCTGGTAAAGAAAATTTTTTTTCTTCTTCAGGCCTTGTAAAGTCTAAAAGTGCAGCATCTTCTTGTACTGATGATTGCTTAGACTTTGTTACTTGTTTAGGAAGAGGCACAACATCTCTCTGAAATGGCAAAAATATTATAATAACAATAATTGTAAATTATGACACAGTGATTTATGATTGGAAATAATTCAACACAAGTCCTCTGTGGCTAAAAATACTGTTATTATTATTATTCAAAAGAGGGGAGGGCGCCCAACCCCTGCGCTATCCAAAGCCTCTATGGACCACGAAGCTACCCCAAAGAAGAACAACTATACCGGACTGGAACAATAGTTCAGACCCAGGTTTTATCCACCACACTCCGAACAAATTGGACCAAAGCCCTAAAGCGAACAGCCGAAACCTTCCAGATATATTGTTCTGACCTAAGTTCCTTACAAACCAACCAATCTGTCATGACCTGATTTTTTTTCTATAGGTATATATATATATATATATAAAAATAACTTTTTTTGAGGGAACCATTCACTCCTCCTCACTCAAAACATCTTTAAATGAACTTTCTCAGAAATAGTTTCAAACAAAAGTGATAGGTCTTTGTACACAATGTTAGTATTCCAAATTTAAATAGATCTGTCGGTTTTTTTTATGGTGAAAAACGGCAGTTTACTACTTTTCTTGAAATTCGGAATTTTGGCAATCTATTTATTTCTAATTAAATCTGTTTAGATGGTAGAATTCAAATTAATCTTAGAAATCTTCTAAGATAGCATTTTTGAAGAAATTGATATAAAATTGAAGGAGTTTTACATTCCCCTTAAACTGATAAATTTGATTAAGATGACAATGTTTCAAACCCGAGGTAAAGTTCTCATCGGCAACAGAATAAGTAAAGAATTTCGTTTCAACGGAGGAGTAAGACAGGGTGATGCGTTATCGGCGGTCCTGTTTAACCTGGCTCTTCATAAAGCCCTTCTGACAATTGAGCCGAAAGGAAGCTTGGCCACCAGAACCTCACAGGTCCTTGGGTATGCGGATGATATTGTGATTCTCGGAAGAAGTGAGAATGCATTAAGAGAGATCCTCACTGAACTGGTGACTGAAAGCAGAAAAGTTGGGCTGGAGAAAAACATAGATAAGACCAAATACATGATGGTGTCGGCAGGTAAAAGAGAGCCAGCGACCGATTTCGTGTTCAATGGAGTATCATTTGAATCTGTAGAACACTCCACATACCTTGGAGTAAATATTAATTGCGAAAACAAGGTGAGCGAAGAAATTAAGAACCGCATCATGGCGGGAGGTCGAGCGTACTACGCTCTTGTAGGGTTATTCAAGTCGACACTTCTCTCCAGAGCCACAAAATTAAAGTTGTATAAGGCACTTGTCAGACCAGTGGTTTGTTACGGCGCCGAGTCTTGGACATTTAAATTAGCGGATCAACACGTACTGGGTGTATTTGAAAGAAAAATTCTAAGACGAATTTATGGTCCAGTCTGTGTAAATGGTGAATGGCGCATAAGGAACAACCAGGAACTGGAGAACCTGACAATGCATGAGAACATTTTAAGATATATAAAATCCCGCAGAATCAGCTGGCTGGGACACATCCTGAGGATGGAGGACAGCAGGATGCCAAAGTCAATATTAGATAAGAACATGCCCGGCAAGAGGAAGAGAGGACGTCCTAGGAAGCGTTGGCTAAATGACGTGAGGGAAGACCTGGACAGGATTGGTGTGTCCAACTGGAGGCAGTTGGCATTGGACCGAGAGGCATGGCAGAGAATTGTTCGGGAGGCCAAAGTCCACATCGGACTGTAGTGCAGGATAAATAAGTAAGTAAGTAGGTATATATATATAAAAATAACTTTTTTTGAGGGAACCATTCACTCCTCCTCACTCAAAACATCTTTAAATGAACTTTCTCAGAAATAGTTTCAAACAAAAGTGATAGGTCTTTGTACACAACGTTAGTATTCCAAATTTAAATAGATCTGTCGGTTTTTTTTATGGTGAAAAACGGCGGTTTACTACTTTTCTTGAAATTCGGAATTTTGGCAATCTATTTATTTCTAATTAAATTTGTTTAGATGGTAGAATTCAAATTAATCTTAGAAATCTTCTAACGTTAGCATTTTTGAAGAAATTGATATAAAATTGAAGACAACCGTCGTGTATTTTCACATCAGATTTTTTTTATCTTTCTTTTTACTTTCACTTACTTAGAGAAGTATTATGATCATTAACCAAATTGCGAAACTGGGTTTTCACTGGGATATATGTTTAAAGCGAAACAAATTTTTTGTTTAAGTGAATAATCTTTAATCCTATGTAAATACATGTGATACGTAAATACATGTGAAAAATTGCAGCAAATTCATACTTGATTTTCCTCGCCCACACGAATATTCCGGTCAAAATATGACAGTTTAAGTGCGACGTCAACAAATTTTTTATTTTTATTTTCAATTTTTAGTTTTTCACTCCGATTTCGTTTCAATGGTATACTAACTATACACACATATCTAGCCGATCACTTTTGTTTGAAATACTTTCACTGGAATTTTGGGGATTATGGAGGAGCTGATATTAAATTTGCCTAATGATAAATATATTCCCAAAATTCCGAGATTGAAGAAAATCGGTTCCTAAAGCAATAATGGTCCAATAATTTTCTTTAAATTTGATCCATTAACTAAACATATATATAGACCTGTTACTTATATTTGAAACTCATGCTAAACAAAAATTTTAAGGAGATTCTGAAGGGTGTAGAGTTTGACTTCCCTCTAAACTACCATTTGAGTGTTATGTATCGTTCCATCTCCGATTTAATTTCAAGCTCTACCAATTTTTGAAGAAAATTGATCAATTGATAGAGTGTGTAAACTGAATTTGCTCTGTGCAAGTCTGTCTTGTCACAATGTCTGAAAAACGCATCCTGAATATGGGCAAACGCCCGAAACCGGTCGATGACCACAAAATGAAGCAGGCTACCACGGATAATTTCTTTGATGCTTACCAGCTTTGCGGAACCAACCAACACAACAAAATTGATCAATTTTATACTCCTAGAATTGCATTAAGAAATAATCGGTGTGAGATTTTTTCTTCCCACTAAACTTCCTTCAGGAATCCATATCTGAAATTTGGCATTGACTTGTACATAACATAATCTGCTCATTGGCCAGTCAAAAAGTACTTTTTGTCCACTGATTTGTTGAGAATCTTCATCATTCCTAAACGTTGATACGAATCTCGTTTGAAATTACTGTCTATAAGCTATTAAGATGCTAGATCTAACCAAGAATTAGAAGTAAATTTTAATAATTTAGTAATGTTAAAAGGAGAAGATTATTTCTTAATTGTAATGTCTATTAATTATATTCAAATAATATTGAGATAAATAAAATACCATTTACTTTAACAAAAGCCACACTAAGGAAATATTTATTTACCGGTTTAGTCGTCGATGCAGTAGTTATTTCAATTACATGTTTATCATAGGATTCATGAAATAAAGATTCATAAATTTCTCTCGGTGGTTTTGATAGACCAACCCCCTTTTCTTCAGAATGTAACATTGCTGCTGGTACTTCTGGTTGGACATCTTCTTCTTTCTATATTTATAAAAATATATATATATATATTAATTAAAATGGCAATTTTATTTAAAAAAAAAATATGTAATTTTTATTTTGGATAGAAAATAAACTTCTATTTTGACATTATAGAAAATTTGTATTGGTCTTAATTCATTCTGAGAAGAATATTAATAATAATACAAATGTCTCTGATGCTTTCCAGCTCTGCGGAACCAACCATCACAACAATAATACAAATTCATTATAATTACTAAGAAACGATTCCTCAATTCTTGGACATAATGGATATCTTGTTTGGCTCTTATTTTTATAATAATACAAATTGGGCAATTAGTCCTAATTTACTACATTTAGTTATTGGGGAGGATCTTAATATTTTTACAGAAATAAATACAATTTTTTTTACATACTTCAAACAATTTCTCGGCTGTGGCTGCAACATTTTTCTCGACAGTTTCTTTAAAAGAAAGACCTGCTTGGATTGCTATTCCATCGCATTTTTTCTTTTCTTTATGGATATAGGAAGAAATTATACTTGCATCAGCGTGTTCAGCAACTATTAGTTTTTCTAAATTTTCCAAAAGTTCAGTTTCCTTGTCTTGGTTTTTATTTAAATTTGGACACTGACATTCTTCTTCTTGTTGTATTCCTGTAACATTCTGAAACAGCAGTTAATTTTTTTTATTTTATTTTATTTAAGGCGCGTTAATATGTATGGTCATTGGCGCCCGGAGCCTTCTCAGTGCACTGCCGGCCTCCGGAACGTGTTCTTTCGTTACAGACAATACTGTCCATCACCAGACAGTAATCAGAAGAGGCTCCTAGGAAGAAAAAATCTAAGGTCAGCACAGCTAGACTTGAATCCGGGTTCTCCACGTGGAAGTCCAGTACGCTAACCAATTAGCTATTCCCTTCCCTTAGGAGTTGATTATTGTTAAAAGTATATCAAGTAAATGGCTACGCCTAGGTAGATCTCCACTCCCTGACATTCTTTTCACTTTCTGTGACTGCTATAAGAGTAATTATGACTGTATCATATTCTGTTTGAGAGTGTGAGAAAGAGTTAAATGGAGGAGGCTGACCAAGAGTATGTCTGTCTTAATAAGAGTTCTTATTATTTATATTTTGCTTTCTCATTGAATAATAAAGACTACAGTTATTATTATTAAATGGCGGATGCTAAACTAAATGTTCCGTTCAACCATATCATCACATCCGACATAAAAGATTTCGGTCAAAATCCGAAGTAAGACTTTACTGATTGGTTTTATAAGTCTTTCGCGTTGTCTCGAAAATGGCTGCAGAATTTTTCGTTTAACTTCGCATACTAACTCCACATATAAAGACTTGCCACTTTGATTTGAAACTTTTTCCCGGAAAAAAATTATTTCAGGAGGTTCGGGGGTCTATTACTTTAGACTTTACTATAAAGTGCAATTACTTTATGTTGCCTAGCTACAATATATAACTGTAATTTCGAAAATTTCAGATGTGAAGAAAATTAGTCAACTACAGTTTCACTTTGCTGATGTTTTTGTTTTTTTTAGTTTTTCTAATGTATGTTTAACCAGATTTTGATTGTTGCAGCTTACAGTGTAGTAACAGGAATCTTGAATTTATATGAACTTCTAGTGGACGATGCCTCTACAACTTATCTAATCACTACGTCCTATAAATATAATCAGTAATTCTCCGTTATACAAAATTTTAGATTAAGGATTAATTCTGTAATTGGAACCTTCATCACTGAGGGAAAACGCACACTCTGACCAACGTACTCTCCGGGACTTACTCTCACCTCAGCTAATCATGAATGAGTGTAATGTCCTTTTTGTTCAAGGATAGCATAAAGATGGATAATAAAGATGAAATTAGAGATGAGGTTCGGAGAACTATATAAGATTACCATGCTTCGCTTAAGTACCGAAAGAACATAGGATGACTTGGACTAATCTCCATCCGGTGACGCACTAATCTCGGCTTACCTAGCCTTTCTTCTTTGTGTTGAAATGTTAAAAAGATGTGGTGTCACGAAACCTGAAAGAGGAAAAGTGGAGTAGCATGGCAAGTGCCTTTAAAAGAGTAGAAATATGAACCAATTTACAGTTTAAATAAAATTTCTTTGTAAATACAGTAATTTTGGTGAACGCGGGTATAGCATCCCAGATTTTATTTTTTTCAAATACTAAATTCATTCTTCTTCTTAATCTAAATCTCTTCTAACTCGCGATATAGAGATAAATACTAAAATCATACATGAAAATATCTTAAGCAGCCATTGTACTCTAATGAATGCATTGATTTTCAATTAAATGCCTTCCAAGAAAGGCTTATCGCTAGAATTACTTTCTGAACATTATACGCACGTTTATTATAAATAAAAAAAAAATTATCCCCTCTGAAAAAAATCATCACTACATCAATAACAGAATATATTTCTAACCTCTATCGTTTCATAACAACATAGATAGATAATTAACCCATCAAACCGAAAGATAGCTAGAGAATGTGTTAAGTTCCAAATCCTACCTAAAAAATTTCTAACGGTTTTGCATGCTGGTTCGATAAGAATGTATCACCGATAGTATTAATAAAAGGTAAGATATTTTTAGTAAATGCTCTCTCGGATAGAATTACGAAATAAATGGGCAGATGTTATTTGTTCTATTTATAGAATAGTTAAAAACCTTTTGAGAATTCTTATGAATAAATATGAGGTTATGTTTGAGAATAGCTCAATAGATAAGGATTTAACAGTATAAACAGGTTCAGGAATGTTCCAAAATAACAGTAGTGCCAACTAAGAGAGTTCTAGTCAAAGTTGAAGCTCTAAAGCAATTCATTAAAATGTAGGAATTATAACTGTCAAATCAATGTTCTTTTTAAATCGTGTTTACTATATAGTAACTTAGGACAGACAAACCAGGAAGTTTAACTTCATTATCCAAGGGAAAAACAATCTTATTCTGCAGTTTGACTTCTAAGTGATACAGTTAAAATTTAATTTTATGAAGAAGAAAAATATAATGATAACTTCTTACAATTGGTGTTGTCAGACCTGTAATCAAAAAGGAAGTTTAAGTATTTAAAAAATGTATAAAAAAAAAAAAATTAAGCTAAGTTAAAAACCTCACATGGATCAGGTTGATTGATCCTTGCTGATTGAGAAGTAGAAGGTTCATCTGGAAAGAGAGTTCTTCTGACATTTCTCCCACGAACTTCCCTTGGAATTTCATTCCGATTTTGCCTTTCTGAACATAATTTGGAAACTTAGATTAAAAAAAAAAAACAAAATTTTAATTAATGTTAAACTAATACAAATTCCATCAGTTGTTTAGGATACCAGGGGCAATTTTAGTTAACGGATTTTTTTTTAAACTTAGCCTAGAATCCGGTAAACTGAAAATTCCAATAAAAGTGAGCTTCCAGAGGTTTCTTTCAAATTCTTTTGTCATTCACAAATGAAATTCAAGTTTGAATTTCTGCATCTTATATTTTTTTCTTATTGCTTAAGAGAGGGAATTGTTAGTGTCTAATTTTACAAAATTGAATTTGCTTTGGAAATATCTACATGTTTTGAGGTTCACAGAAAAACCAAGAATTTTTTTAATTAATGGCTATAAACATGCCTTTATCATACACACACACACACACACACACACACATATATAGACACACACACACACACACACACACACACACACACACACACACACACACACACACATATCTATATATATATATATATATATATATTATATAGTGTGTGTGGGTGTGTGTGGTGTGTGTATACATATATATCACTGATATGTGTGTTATGTTTTAGGAGTGTGTAAAGAGAGATAACACAAAAATAAAAAATCGTAGGATGTTCAAATACCAAGTCATGAAAGTTTAGAACGTCAACCGATAATGCGGGTTTATCTATTTATTTTTGGTTTTCATGATTTTAAAAAAGGCTTCTATGAGTGTCATTAAATTTGTATACAGATAATAGAGGCCTGTAATTCTTTATAAAATAATGATGGCCAATAGGTAAGGGATTATCTCAGTGGTAGCACGCTCTGAACACCACCATGGAAGTCTTCGGTTCGAAAAATACATAATTTTTTCTGGGAGTTTTGGTTTACTGCGGCTTATCTTACCTAAGAGCCATTTTGAACCATATAGGTTATAGTGATGGTTGGTTCGCACAGAGCTGGAAAGCATCAGAGACATTTTCCGTGGTAGCCTGCTTCATTTTGTGGTCATGGACCGGTTTCGGGCGTTCGCCCATCTTCAGAATGCGTTTTTCAGTATGACAACACAGACCAAATTCAGTTCACACACTCCGCAGCATGCATATTTATGTTGTTCCTGACCGGTTTCGGATTTTCATCCATCGTCAGAGCAAATTCACCAAGTTTGTGTACATATATAAATACGCATGCTACGACGGATAAAATACCAGATATATGTTATATATTGATCATGTTAAGGATTTTTTTTTAAGATCGTATGACACAGCGATCTAAAAGTTCTATTGCCCCCACAAACCCTGCAGTACTCTGTCAGCCTCCAGGCAGTGTTTCTATCGTTACAACTACAGCTCGCAGGAAGAAAAAATTTCAAGGCAGCACTGCTGGATTGTTATCCAGGACCTTTGTTGTGAGCACGACTAACACGAGCTAATCTCGTTCCTGTTAAGAAACATTTCTTAAGCGAATTGTGAACAAAAAAATTCTACTTTTGAAGAAAATTGGTTAACCGCAAGTGCAAATTGAATGTTGTTTTTTTTGCAGCATTTCGCGAATTTCTTGTAAACATTTCCAATGATTTACTTTAAACTTACACAAAACTGACTTTTCGCATTATCATTTTATTTAAAATCATCTCATCTGTATCACTTTAATTTGAAACATTTTACCGTAAAAAGTAATTTTAGGAGGTTACCTGGGAAAGAGACTGTGATTTAGTTTTTCATTCAGAATATCACTTTAAATATAATGTAAATTTCGGCTCTAGATGATATTCAGGACCAGTTAACTTTTAGTAAAAAAGACATATATGTATCGGTAATAAGGAATTATTGTTGATTGTTTCATAATAATTTTTCAGTGTTTTTGACTCACGTGAAAATACATATTACAAAAGGATCAAATTCTTCAAAATAAAAAAATCGAGAGAATTAAATATGGAAATTTGGAGAAAGTGAACTAAATGCCCTTTTTGAAAAAATATAATTTTGATAAATGAGATTGACGAATATTGTTAAAAACTTGGTCAATTTTGACATCTACGCAGCTTTCCTTTTTAACTTCTAAACTTTTAAAGTCGAAAATAAATGCACATGTTCTGTACATTCAATCGTGAATGGAAAAATAGTTATAATCCATTTCATCGTATCTGTGCTTACTTGCCATTAACAGAGTTGGACGGGAAAACATTTTTTTATTTTCGACATTGAAATGAAACTTTAAAAGAAAACTAAGAAGAAAAAACAATCCTGGCAAATGGAGGATCAAAACCCATCAGTCAGCGATTTTTAGTGGAGATACTTTTGGTCATCACCGGCAACAAGATCCCCTTACTAAATAAATACTGTAGGTTCCCAATTTTTTCTCAATTTTTTTTTATTGAATGAACACAGTTTAAATCTCTAACAGTTCGCCTAAATGAAAAGCTAGAAAGTAACTCAAATCAAAGGGAAGGGATTAGCTCAGTGGTAGCGCGCTGGACTAGCAACGCGGAGATCACGGGTTCGAATCCAGCCGTGCTACTCTTAGATTTTCTCTTCCTAGGAGCCCCTACAGCTCACTGTGATGGACAGTGTTGTCTGTAATGGGAGAACAATGTCCGGAGGCCGGCAGTGCACTGAGAAGGCTCCGGGCACAAATGACCACAGATGTTGAGACGCCTTAAATAAATAAATAATAACTCAAATCAAATTTGAGATGGGAAGTTGGCCGAATAGATGATTACTTAAACGTGGAAAGTAAAAGAGAAAAACTAGGTTTTCGGAATTTTGTATTAAACATTTTAAAATAACTAAACAAAGTTCACTAAATATCGCAATTCAAAATTTGTCACCTACTTGCCAGTCGGCCAACGTTTCTTCTTGGGGTACTTTGGGGTGCAGTTACTGGCTTACATTCATCTATTTCATTAACTTCCTGAAATTAATAAATACTTTAAGTGTATATTTTTAAAATAAACTGATGTTGCAAGTTTTTATCACCATTTCAATTTTTTTTATTATTATTTTCATCTATTTATTGATGTCGAGTCAAAATTCGACCTTGAATATTTATCGGAAAAATTTACATGTTTTGCAGTTCCCGTGAGTACGAAGAAAATTCGTTACTAATTCCACACACAAACTTAACTGGTTGCTCCTTCACGTCTGAAACCACACTGTTCTGTCCGAGAATTATTTCCGTCCATTGTTCGGCAAATTTTCCATATTGCCAACCTCTCCAACATGCTTGATTAGTAATTAATGCCAAGGAAGTAACTTATTATTGAAATAATTTTTCTGGTTTTTCTCAATTTTCCCGAAGACGGTTTCCGGCGATGCTGCCCTTAAAATTTTGTACAGACCACTTTATACATATAAATATCTAGAACTTCATTTGAAACATTTTTCTTGCCTTAGATAAAATATACTATAGGGAAATTTTGAGGGAAAAGTGAGATTTTTAAGTTTTGCCATGAAGTGTATATTATGTCTTTTCGTCATCTCATCTAAACTTTATTGGGAATAATTAAATGTGTTGCAAAAATTTTACAAGAAAAATTGGCAAAATTGAAAGTTAGAAAAGCAGTTTGTTAATATTTAATAATCAATTAGATTCGTTTTAATTTAAATAAATTAAATATTACAATTTAAAAAGGTTAATGATAATTTTTTATAATTAAACTGTAATATTGGGAGTTGCATTTTTTTATTTTAAAAATTATAATGGCGTTTGTCTGAAGAAAATCTGTCAATCTTATAATTGTTTTAATTACAGTAAGAAAATGTCAACGGAGTATTTTACATCAGATTTTTTAAAGTGCAGAAAGTGATAACAAAAAGTTCAAACTCGATATGATAATTAAGTAAGTAAAGCTATGGTTCCGACATGTTTTGTTGCACATAGGTTAACCGGAAAAAGAGGAGCACGGCTGAGGAAGGAAACAGATTAATCTGGTGACAGTCCTTTTCACGGGGCACGGTAGGTTCAAGAAACACCTAAGAAGGTAAATGTAATTAGCTCAGAACCTTTGTGTAGCCTCTGCTGGGTGGATCGTGACCTACCCTATGGACAATCTAGTCTAGAATATTGAAAGTCCCCCTACTGAGAAGAAAACACAGTAGGGAACATATTATCGACACATGGGCGACTTACCGAGAAAAATTCTGAAGATGTAGTTACCTTAGCATCTGCAGTCGGCGCAAATACACTATGACCAAGGAAATTAGTCATTATACAATTTTACAGACAAACAACTCAGATATTGTCTTAAAAATAAAATTGTTCTTGAAACGTTTCAGAAACATAAAATACCTGTGCAACCTTTTGTTCTAAGTTGGAGATCATTGAATTCACTTGGGTGTCTATTAGGGCACCTGAAACAACAAATTCATTATAAATATATCATGTTACATCTAAACCATGCTTTAATATGCTATTCTGCATGGAGCATGCATTCAAAACACAAAACAAAAGGTTAAGTCTCAACTATTGATCAGATACAGTGTTGAAATAGGATACACTTTATTGTTTTTTATTGTTTACTAATCACACTTTATTGTGATTAGTAAACATATAGTTTCATCAAATAAAATTCATAAAATAAAGGGATGGGATTAGCTCAGTTGTAGGGCGCTGGACTAGCAACGCAGAGGTCCCGTGTACGAGTCCAGCAGTGCAGTGCAGTCCTTAGATTTTCTTTTCCTATAGCCTCTACAGCTCACTGTCTGGTGATGGACAGTACTAGAGAACACTGTCCTGACGCCGACAGTGCATGAGAAGACTCCAGGCGCCAATGACCATAGACGTTGACGCGCCTTAAATTAAAATCCATGTCCAAGATCTAATGGGAATCGAATCCAATGCTACACACACCTTAGCTACATTTGAGCTAAAAAAAAGTTTATTATTTTTCTAATAAATTTAGTCCCGATTGGAAAAAAGATAAATAATAATAAAATAATAACGTTCGTGTTGGTGGTTAAAGATTTTTTATTTAATTATTTAGCTGCGGTAGACAGATTTAATCTCTATGATATATAAGAACCATCATACTATGTGATGAGGTAGGCAGAAAAATTACTCAAGGAATGGCTTTAAAGAAATCATGGCTGATCGAAGATTGTGCGAGTAGCATGCATTGGAATAGTAATATTACTTGACTGCAATAACTAACATTTCTACAGGAACTTTATATCTTCTAACGGATATTTCTCTACCCTGGTATGCTTAATGATTTTGAATTCTACAGTTTGTTTACAGAATTTTATAAGATAACGATTCCATAAATTTTAATGTTTATCTCTTTCGTCCGAGGAAACTTCAACATAAGGAAAATCCTTAAACAAAAACAAAATCTTCCTATATTGTAGGAGAGACATTGATTAGAAAGGCAAATTTTTGGAATCAATTGTTCATTTGATCAAAGGGAGGTTTCTTTTCATAAATGAATCCTGATTCCATTCATATTGTTAAAATGCTTCGTATCAAGTATAGAGAAAATGAGGAGAGCGAGATACTTTTCAAAAGCAAAACTTATGGAACATTATGGGGTGCAGGGCGTGTTGCCACGATTGCCGCCTCCAGTGAACGTGGAATAGTTTCGAATCGCTCTTCTTAAAGAATGGGATATTGTTCTGGAAAATGAAATACAGCAGCTTATTTACTCGATGCTTAAGCCCTTTTCATACCATATAATCAGGCATGAAGAGAGACAAATTTATCAATTTATAATTTCCCTAATATTTTAACAAGTTCAATGTCGCATTTTTTTTAATATTATCACAAATCACATAATTAAATTATTTTCCTCAAACCCATTTAACTCAAATGAATTCCTGCTCTTTTTTAGTAAGAACATCCTCAGGCGTTTTTCTAGTAGCTAGCGCGCTAGCCTCTGGTACGAGAAGTCAAACAGTTTGATACTTAGGAGACCCAACAAACTCTGATGACCCAGCATCGTGAGAAAAAAATGGGGAGTAACACTTAGCAACGATGACCTGAACTAATTTGCGAATCGAACTTGGGCGTGAACTGTTAAACAAAATAACTCACAGTTTAAAATTAATATAAAAAAGTATCCGTTTTTGTTTCTTTATTTTTTTCTGTCGGAAACGTAATACAATCCATATAAACATTACATATCCATTATAAGTACCTTGTTCTTCTTCTTCTACTTTTCTCATTTGATATTCCACAACATATTTTGGTGCATTGAGATCGATTAATTTCTCTAGAATATCAAATTCAGTAGCATCAATCATATATTTTTTGATCTCATTAATTTGTTGTAAAGCTTGATTATCTTCGTCCTGTAAATGATTTTTTTAGAAATTCATATAAATAGGACAAATAAGCCATAATAACAAATGTTATTTCTCTTTTGTAAAGGTCATTTTTTTTTTTAATCTCTTTGGCTACTATTAGTATATTACTTGTTAAATGATTGTTTTTATTTTCTCCATTAGCTTTAAAATTACGTTGACTTTTATTTCTTTCATCTAATTAATAAGGCCAGAAATAACAAGAAACCAAGAAGAAACATATTCAGGGCCGCATTTACCCGGAAGCAAAATGAGACCTCCCTTTCTAAGGGCTCACTTCAATAACAAAAATCCCTTGATATTTATTTTTATTCAATAAATAGTCTATAATATAAACATAAGGCGCTGAAAAATTGTTGAGACCTCTATTTGAACTATTATTGTTCTACTTCATTCTCAGCCGCGATTGACTTGAATATTTAAAAAAATAAGCATATCATTTTCATTTATTATGAAGAGCAATATTATGCTAATGCGAAATTAGAAATAACTTGGTTTTCATTTTTACTTTCTATATTGCTATAGGAGAAAGTCATCCATGTAGAAATTTAGTTCTCATGAAATATGTGTCCCAGTGTATGCAAAACATATTTTTGGAGAATTCAAGTGTATAGAAAAATTAGAGAAAATAAAAAAACGCGTAGGAAATTCTTATTATTAGGAGATCCAATGCAAAATTTTAGTAAAACTCTGCAAAACAGCAATGATCACTTTTCTCAATAGTATTTTTTTAAAATACATTTGCTAGCGATTTTTGTGAAGACATCTCTACGATGTTCTTTAAAATTTATTGTAATATTTACTTCAAATATGTATATCTACCACTTTAATTTAGAACTGTGCAGATTGAGATTAAAATAGGATTTTTTCGTTGAGCTATGAGTCCAGGCTTTCTTCTAAACTACCATTTTAATATATTGTTCGGTTGTATTTCACACTAACATTAAATAATAAGATCTTTTCCATTACTAATCAATGAACACCTTCGTCTCAAAGAATCCTCTGCCTTTGGTATTTAGCTAGGAGCACAAATTCTTGTGGACTTTTAACTGTATAATTTCCATTTTCTTTGAATGTTCAACGAACTTTTGGAGAGTCCAAAAATGTAAATGCGGCCCTATATAGTAACAAGAGTATTTTAATATATCTATGGAAAAATCACCTTAAGACTAATTTGCACCTCACACTGCCAACAGTTTAAGTCTTGTTTATTATATTTGTCTTTGATTCCAATCTGGATATCCTGCTTAACCAAATAACACATACTATATCCACCTACTTAGGAAGGATAAAAAGTTACAATAACCTTCAAAATAAGACTCAAAACTAAAAAATAATTATTATCACATATAGTGAAATTTGAGCAGTTCTTTAGAATTGTTCTACTGTCCTGTAGTTGAATTAAAAGATGTATTTATTGCGGGTTTTCTAGGTAATTTTATTCTAAAGTCCAGGGCCAGGGCAATGCTACCTTATAATGGAATCATAATATTATTTTTAAAATATTTTAAATCATAAATAAATAAATAAAAAATTACAATTTGACATGGATCTAACGATTTTCGTGGGTTACAGTTCAAGCGAGAATTTGGTGGAGGACATTCACATTGTTTTGCCTGCTGACGATTTCTGTATGTTGATAAGGGAGTGATCCTCCTTGCGAAATTTTTTTCAGGTCTCTCGCGTCTCATTTTCCTTTAAATATACTGAAATAATTTTGATAAATATAATTCACTGGATAAAATCCTAATAAGATTTATATCACTAAGTAACTTTTTTATATCAGCTGATTATAATTTATTAATAGTAATTTTTCCATTTTTTTTTATTTGAAATTTACAACTACAGCAACAAGTAAATAAGCTGACTATATAAGTGGTGTGATGAAGTCATCACCCGGTGGTGAATCTCGTAAATATTATTTAATTACTGATCTCCTTCGCCAAGAGAATCAGGCGTCTCAGACATCGAGTGAGATTGTCAGGAAGTGTCAAAGATGAAAGCTGGTGGATTAGTGGATTGGGATGACCTGTTAGCGAGATGTCATTAGGATGAATAGTATGATGTCTTGATACCTTGATTAATGGTATATTGAGGTCGTTATGATTCTGTTTGAGTCATAGTATGGAGCGCTGGTTATACGGCGAAGAATTTTAGACTGTAATGATTGGAAATGGTAGATAATAGATTGCTTGGTGACCCCTATATCGTCCATATCGATTTCAGTACTATATCCGAACTTTATTGCTAAGTATTAGTTTTGATCGTCTTTTAAGTAATCGTGCTAGTAGATAGTAACGTTTCTTTAGTTCTTGTCGTTTGAGTCTTGTGTGCGAGGATTCCTTGTTACTCGTTTATCAATGTAAAATCCACGAAATCGTACTACGTCGACGCAAGAAAGTGCAGTTTGATGTAGATATACTGGAGGACAAGTAGAGCATGTCTAAGTATGATGGTGATCCATTCTTAAGAACAATTTTTAACAATACTTAATTGTTTATTTACTTTCAAATAAAGAATGCTAGAACTTCAATTAAAGAGTGGAATGAGTGAAAGAGTAAATATTCTCTAATATTCAATGTTGCCAGTCGGAGCTGGTTTGTGTACTCGCCAGTTGGTAGATAGCTATCCCAAAGCATTGTTGAAGTTGTAGTAATTTATTACGGCAATCTTTGCTCATCAAAGTCTTCAGCTAGATCCTTTTTCAGTCTAGTAAGAGCATTGTTCAGTAGGGTAGAATATGAAATCTTATATAGTTATGGATGTAATGAGTTATGTACTGATCAATCTTTCTTAACTTTTTAAAGTTTCATACTAATTTAATTATTAAACTAAAAGTACATAAATAAATAGTACCCAAATAGGACTTTGCAAACTAAGTTAAAAAAAAAAAAATTAAACAGTAATTTCAAAAACTCAGAAACCTATTCTGCAATAACGCACTTCAGGTTAACCGCTTTTCTTCAAAGAATTCTTTGAAATTCTAGCTATGCTTTTAATGTTCCTTAATATTAATTATGTAACAAGAACCATAAATTATATTAAAATAGTAAATAACTAGGAGAGCTAATCATTGCAGCTTTCCCAAAACCAATCTTTCTAAAAATGTTTTCATCAGCGCAACGAATAAATAGTATTACTATATGAAATAATAAATCTAAATTCAAATTCACAATCAGCATTTTCGACAAAAATGTCGTCAATATGTTAAAATAGTGAAAATGTACACACACACACAAAAAATACTCAAACGGTACCTATCTTGTCATTTTTTTTTTATGACGTATTTTTATTTTTTTGACATATCTGAAAACTGATTGGTGAAGATTGAAATGGTAATAATAAAGACACTTCCACAATGGTAATACTTAAAATGGGATGATGATAATTGAAATAACAGACCTAATTTTTACAATCAAATTATTCTAGATGTATTGTAAATGTTTTTTGTTTCTTAGAATAAATTTTTAAAAAATCTGTGTTTAAGGTAAGGATCGACAGAATGCGCTAGTGTCGTTTTTCAGATATTGAAGTTATTTCATTTTATTACAAGTTAATTTAATGATTTTTATGATTAATAGTAATTACATATAAGAGTATGTTATAAAATAATAAAATATATAGCTTTATTTTGGTATAACTAGTATTTACAGGTGATGAAATATGTTCATTTCTGCACTTCAAAGATTACATAAATAAAGTATTCAACGTATTGCGGGATTAAATACTTTCTTATTTTCTAATTAGAAAACGTTCGTTCGCTGTTTAAACTAAATAAGGGGCCTTTAAGAAAACATATTGTACATTAAAAAGTCAGGTGTGAAACACTCACAAGACTTTCTCTTCAAACATATTTTTACGTTTGTTCTCTTCAATATTATATCAATGGGTGAAACTACATTTAATAAAATGACTTTTTTGAGAAAAGCATGTAATCTCATCACACCCGAAAACTCCCTCAAATGATTTTTTTTTTTTCTGGAAAAAAAGTTTGAAACAAAAGTGGTAGGTCTCTGTATATATACAGTTAATGTACCAAGTTTAATTAAAACTTGGTGTTTACATAAACAAAATTGCAGAAAACTGAAAAACTGTTCAGTTAAGTCGCACTTCCGGTCAATCGATTTTCTTCAAACACGGAATTTTAGCAACATATTTAATACTGAGTAATATGTGTCGTATGGATTCAATTAATTAGTCGTCGAAAGTAAAACCCCTTCCATCTCCTTCCAAAATTCTTTTTTACCATTTTTTTATGTGAAGTTGATATATAACAAAGTTTGAAGAAATTGTTGGAACCGTTTTTGAAAAAAAAAATTCATTTAGTAAAGTAATATTTCCGGTTGACCGGTTTTGTCCAAAACCGTTATTACCAGGTCCCTTCCGGTGGAACTTAAACGAAATATCAACTTTGAACTTTTTGTAAATTTTTCATTTTTGAGTTATGGAGCCCCTGGCACGCACGCGCACACACACACATAGATCAATTTATAAAAACCACTTTTTTAGATTCAGGAGAGCTCAAAACGTGTATTTCCCGTGAAATTTCTATATCGAAAATATGATATGATCGTAATATATAAAGTAAAAGAGTACGTAACCAGATAAATATTTTTACTTTCTTTTACTCCTACTAAGAGGAAGTATTCCGATCGTGTGTTTGTGTGTTAACAGAATATCTCAAAAACGAAAAGTCGCAAGAAGCTTAAAGTTGGTATTTCATTTAGACACTGATTTTTATCAATTGGTATTTTATCAGACATGAAGATTTCGAGTAGAATCCATCAACCGAAAGCACAACTTAAATGTATGTTTTTTTTTTCTTTCAGTTTTTCGTGATTTTCTCAAAAACAGCTCCAACAATTTTCTTTAAACTTCGTATGCTATCTAAAACTTTTGTCCTGTCGCACCTGTCACTTTTATTTAAAACATATTCCCGGGAAAATTGATTTTTTTGGGGTTCTAGGGGAACAAGTAGCGTTATGCTTTCCTCTAAAGTACCACTTCAATTTATTATTTGGTTTTACCATCTATTATAATATTAATACACATTAGAAGAATTGATTAAATTTCAAAATTCAAGAAAATCAGTTTCCAAGGAAGTACGATATTACAGAATTGGTTTCTGAGTTTTTTGGACATTTCTTAAAAAAAACTGTGTAAAGGATGTTCTTTAAACTTGGAATGCTTGTTGCATAGATAGAAACATATCATTTTTATTTGAAACACTTTTCTGGTTAAACTGAGAAATCTGAAAAGGTTCAAAATTGGCTTCAGTGGCGGCTCCTGACTTGGATATGTGGGGGTTCAACATTTTTTTTTTTTTTTAAATTACTTACATTACCTATCATTATTAGTAGCTTGGCTAGATAGAAATCATGAAGTAAGCCAGGAGCCAGATAAAAACTTGCATCCCTCCCCTACAATTAAATATGTTAAATTAACAATAAATCTTGTCACTGTGCCCCCACAGAAAGACTGTGAAAAAAAGTGTTGTATCGTTTGAGTTCGAAAATTAAGTGGTTAACTTAACGGAAATTTTTATTATCTAAATGAATCAAAGTTCAGTTCAAGAAAATTTCAATGAGTCAGCATCGATTCTTTACTGGGTCATATATCTTAGCGATGTTTTAAGTACCAATTCCAACAACAAATTTTTATAAATATAAAAATAATATATAAATATATAAAAATCCACACATTGGCACAGGCACATCACATCACAAAAAATCTGGAGTGAAACACTCACACAATTTTCTCTTAATCCAGTTTTCAAAATTATAATTGATAAATTTTATTGTTTGTGTACCAAATTTAATAAAATTCGTCGAAAACTCAAAAAAACTGTTAAGTAAAAGCGCACTTCCGGTTTACTATTTTCTTGAAACTTAGAATTTTGGCCATCTATTTATTTCTAATTAATTTTGTTTGGATGTTAGAATTGTATAATCAACTATGTTAGTACTTTGGAGAAAAATATAGCCCCACCCCTCTCCTAAAAGTGCCCTTAAATGAATTTTACCAGACAAATGTTTCAAATAAAAGTTGTAGCTCTTTGTATAAAAGTTGTAGCTATTTTGTAGTGGATATACCACGTTTGAAGAAAATCGTTGGAGCCGTTTTTGAGAAAATTGCAAAAAAGTAAAAAAAACAACTAGTAAAGTGGTACTTTCGGTTGACGAATTTTGACAAATAACGTAGGGTCAGATCCCATGGTGATACCTAAACGGAATATCAGGTTTCGACATTCTACGGTTTTTCGTTTTTGAGCTATGCTGTTCACATACATACATACATACATACACACACACACACCCACACACACTATTTCCTGAAAACCACTTTTTTGGACTCAGGGGGACCTCAAAGCGGATATTTCCCGTAAAAACTCGATATCGAAAATTTGACACGATTACAGTAGCGCGACGCCCAGCTGCAACATCCTACATTATTATAAATCTCCTGATATATACATACAATTCAGTCGTGTACAATTCATTATACAAACCTATTAAAGGAGCTCCTATACTGATATACGTTCCTATTCTTTTATGTCTATTCTCTGATTTGACAACAAAATTATTAATTAATTTATTTGATTTTTGATTATTATAAAAACAATTTGATAATCAGGCCAATATATACAATTTATATACTTAATGTTCGTAACTAATATAAAAATGAAAATATTTTTTTTTGAAATTGAAATATGAAATAAAATAAAAATAAGAAAATTTGCTACTTTTTTTATTTTTTATTTTTCAAACAGCTGGGGGTTCAGTCGCGCAACCGCGAATGCAGTAGCCACCACTGATTGGCTTTCTATAAAGTAATCATTCTCTGTTTGGTAGGATGGCACTTGCCCCCCCACCACCACCACCAGTGCACATTTTATAATAACTGTATTAACAGGAGTAAGAGAAAGTCGTGTGAGTGTTTCACAAGAGATTCATTATTTGTTATGTTTCTTCAGTCGCTCTTCTGCAAATATGTTATTATATTTTCGTTAATCAACTTAGCACTATTTATTCCTATTATAAAGTCAATATGGCTAAAATTAGGATCGGGTATTAGATATTTTTGTGCTATGTTTGGTAATTTCTTCACAAATTCTGCAATATTCTGAAAAAAAAAAAGAAAAAATGAATCTTATTAAGTATAAAATAATTTTTAAGACAAATGAGAGTATGCTGGTTACCTTACTGTCAATGAATATATCATTTTTTGTCCAGTAAATAACAATTGGAGTGGTTATTTTATGAATAGGATACAAAGGAGGTGAGTCACTTTTGTATATATTTAAATTCTCAAGTTCACCATAATCATACTGGCGAAATCCTACAAAATATGAAAGAATTGGATTAAAAATATTTCTAACCTATAATAGCAATGGGGTAGTTTCATTTGGAAGGAGAGAAGGCCAATTCCTTTCTTATTATTTTCAATAACGTGATAAAAGATAACAGTTTTTTTTTTTTAATATATAATTTTTTTTTTTTAAATAAAGTGTTTGTCAATAAATAATTACACGTTACAATAATTTTAAGTAATTTTAAAAAATCTGGTGTGAAATACACGTTACGACTTTCTCCAACTAGAGTTTATATAATGATAAAATGCACTAATTATCATTAAATTTGGAAATTTGTACTAAGTTGTCCAAACAAAATGTGTTGCACTGTAATCCAGAAGGGAGCACCAAAACATTACATTTGTAATGTAATGGCACACATTTCACAAAACACCCTAAAATGAATTTCACAACTTCCGAGCTTTCCAAGTATGGATCTTAGAATTTGCCTCTAGTTTTAAGGACTACACTGGAGCAATATTTATAAGGGTCTTGTGATACAAACACTCTAGATTAGATTAGATTGTTATAGGGGATATTGCATTGCGTAAGATCTACTGTGTAAGGAAGGGAAAAATCTAAGAGCAGGCTCTAATCTGTTGGACTAGAACCTGGTACCAACAGCGTTTACCACCACTGAGCTTTACCCTTCCCTTTACAAACACTCAATACAAAACATTAAATTATAACAGCAGCGTCCACTTTTTTTCAAATTGATTAGGCTTATTGTTACGTCCGTATCATTGAATAGTCAGTACGCCCAGCTCTCCCAATCAAGCGCGCGCGCGCGGCCGCTTTCTTAGTACCAGTAATCCGATCACTCTCTACCTACGCCTTCCTTCCCCTTTTTGTGAAAAGGGTCCACTCTCCTGCCTCATCCCATAACATCCCTCCGCCACCTGTCTCCTTTCTTTTTCCTAGCATCACACCACACCAACCTTCTTTCCCCTTTACTTCCGCAACGCCGAGTGCTCTGTTTCACTTGTCTTTTTCTGCTGGTAGCGATAACATTTGCGTTGTGTACACGCCCTGTTCACCCTTCAATTAACACTATTCATCATTGAATAGACAGAAAACAACTACCGCGCCATCACTTTCACGAGAGTAGGTTGCCTGCCATCACCTGCTGCTTCAACATCATCCGCTTCAACGGAGCACTCTACATTCCCTTTGCGCCTACCTTTATCCTTTCTTCCGCTATACACACACCCAACCAAACACACACAACACGCCTTCTCTTCTCATCCCTTTGCAGCCTCGTCACCGCGCCTCCAATTCGCCACTCACCGTCACCAAGGGGTAAGTCTCATCTTTCTTCTATTTCAGCTATTTTTCTTTTTTTTCTTATTTTTTCTTTACTCGTCCGCTGTTTGTCTCCTCGCCTTGGGTGTCTGCCGCGCAGACACTTATATGGATTGAAATCTAATTAAAATCGTTTGAAGAGAACTTCGTTCAAACATTTTTTTATTTTTATATTAAAGCTTAAATTTAGATACTCCATCATTGAATCACTCTAAATAAATAAAGCATTACCCTTCCTGAAAAGTTGGATTAAATGGTGAGCATTTTTTAGAGAAGTTCCAGCTGGAAAATAACCTAACTGGTCGCTTAAAAGTTCCTGTGAATAAAAGGAAACAGATAATAGATTCAAAACAAACAAATAAGTTAAACTGATTATAATTTGTTTCTTTATTCTTTTAGTAGTAAGTCAAATTAACCATCTAGATCAAACATCTTTTAATTTATTCTTAGCTAAATATGTACAGTAAGCAGCACGTAACAATGATCCAAGCACTCTGCATTTTTCTTTTTTTTTAATTAAAGCATTTTCTACCAGGAAAATAATTCAGGTAAAAGTTCTAAGTTCAGATAATGTTAGAATTTTTTGGCAATAAATAATTTTTAAATGAGACATTTATATTTTTTTACCATTTTTCTTTCTTTTTAAAAAGAAAGAAATATGCTATAATTCAACATACATTATAAATTAAAGAACAGTCTAATCATGGTTATAATATGCAATCATCGACTCGCCTTACTACTCCGTCTAACGAATCTCAAATATCTCGAGATATATGCAGATATTACACTACAATACATGTGCTTGCGAATACTAGTTTAAAATTGAGGTTACATTGTGATTGTAACTTTAATTAATAGTATAAAATTATACTATTAACAATTGTGAAAAAAATAGCTTTGTGTACCCATAAAAAAAAGTTCTAAGGAAAAAATGAAAATTTTTGATTTTGCTCCTTCATTTTCATTTCTTAATCAAAGGATAGATTACATGGGAACCTTGGTCATTTCTAGTCACTTATTCCTCAACTCGCCCATTTCTTTTCTAGACTTCCTTCCTCATATCCACTTGGTCCGTAGCTAACACAATCTTGATAACAAAGAGGTAGAAATAAATCCATTCAAATTTCATCCACAATTTGGTCTTCGACCATGTTTTGGGTGATATTAATGCTAACCCCTTAACTTCTTACTTCTCTCCTTACCATTTACTCTCTTATCTCTTTGGGTTAAGTGGCACAAAGCTTTCTGGCAAGATACCACTTCTTGCAATAGGTAAATAAGCGAAGTACTTTATATTAAAGATCTTGAATGATAACATAAGCAGAATGATGGTTGATATTAAAGAGATCAACTCAGAAAACAAATTTCAGAATTTTATACAAGTTTTGAGCCAATAAACTCTAAATAATGAATCAGTTATGTGAGACAAACATTGAAGGGGATCACTTCCTTAATTAAAATTCTGCCTTTAAGTATTCTTTTCAATCCTGGATATTATTAAATTAAAGAATATTTTCATTATTCATATTTTATAACTTATTCATGCTTTATATCTCTTGCACAGAGCATATTGACTAAAAATTAATGGTAATTATTAAGCAAACCTTATCAATATTTTCGAGATTTTCTCTGATGAATATTATCAAAAAATCTAGACAATATTTCTGCAGTAGAGAAGGTTTACATAAGTATTTGATCCAGTTAATAATTTTCATCGATCTTGGTAAAAATTCCAAATGCCCATATATAAGAAATAATTTCTGGAAAAAATTGAAATTTAATGTAAAATGTTTTAATTTTTCATTTACAAAATGTAAAGAAAATTTCCTTCACTCTGTATCGACTTCTAAACTCGACAAACTTAAGGCTTTGACACATAGGACGCGATCTGTCGCAGCGGGCAGCGATCCCGCGATCTTTTCGGCAGTCAGCGATATGGCTACGTCACATAATCTAGAAGCTAGTGTGACCGATCTAGAGCTGTGTTGCCCACAGAGCAGGGACGCAGTATTGTTTTGCACTAGTTCTAGTGTTTTGCCGATTTTTTGGGGGAAAATGAATAGTTCTGATGAGGAGACACTCCTGCTTTTTCTAGCACTACAGTGCACCAGAAGAAATGGACGATATTGGGTGCACCCAATATGGAAAAAGAGAAGAACTTGGTGAACTCCACCGTCTCTATAGGGAACTGCAGTCACATGAAGACAGATTTTTTTGTATATTTCCGTATTTCAAGACAAACTTTCGGGGAACTACATGATCTACTCCAGCAGAATATTGAAAAGATCACCACGAACTGGAGGAGACCTATTGAAACAAGGGAAAGATTTGTTGGGCCGTTTGTTTGAGGTAAGTTAATAAAAAATATATACTCGCACCTATACAGTATGAACGGAGTTATTTATTTCACTAGAAAACTGATGAAGATCGTCTAGACCGCGCGACAATTTTTGTCATTTTGTACAACCAGATCGCCTACTACGGCGGTCAAGACTGTGTCGCTGAGATTGATCGCCTCGTGTGTGACAGAGATGATACAATATTGCAACATACAGCAATATCATCGGATCGCGGCGGTTTGAGATCACTGACCGTCGCGACAGATCGCGTCCTGTGTGTCAAAGCCTTTAATACGAAAATTTGTGGTGGACCGCATGACGTCACCTCACCAGCCAGCTGTTTTCTGCAACAGCAAAAAACTATGGTCCATTATAAGGGATAATCTTGTTTTATAGATAAACTTAAAACTTACTAACGTAAGTTATAAAAATAACAAAGAACTAACAAATATGAATTTAAATTATTAGAAGACCAACTCGTGATCCACCTGTATATAATGAGATTAGGCTGCAGATAGCTTCACCTATCTTAAGGAAGATTTTATACAAGCAAAACGAAGAAAGGAGTAATTACAAAGCACTCGAATTACGATTTTTATCTTTTTTTAAAAATTTGTTTCAGGTAAGTTCAAATACATAGTTATTTAATACTAACATACATATATTATATGTAGGATATAGTCGATTTTTTCTAAAGAATAGCCATAAATTCCAGATAGCATTGCCACTGGTCCCAAAAGTATAGCTGGTTTCACTTTTTGGTTGTATTCTGGTCGCATGGATCCCATTACCAAAAATATTGTTGTGCCCAAGGAATAGCCAATGTAGGATACTTTTATGTGGCCAGTAACATCCAATATTTTGTCAATTGTAGCAGGTAGATCATAAAATCCGCTTTCGTGAAAACTTAACAGAGAAAGAGAGCAAAAATGGGTTTAGAAATAAAGTTCGTATAATAAAAGGCAGATTGTGATTATCATCGTTAATTAATTCTGGCATTCGCAACTAGGGTCGTTATAAACGGTAACTCCTTACGTTTACTTACAATAGTAATCAAAACTATATGATCCTCCACGAGAATCGACCCGAGCAGTCGCATCATTGGTGCTATCAGCACTGAACTAAACAGTAATTTTTTTTTATAACAAATACTAAGGGCAATTTAAAACCAAACCTGAAGTTCCAAAATCGTGCATCATTTACTGTATATTTCTCATGCTTCTTGGAATACCAATTACCCCTTTGATCACTCAACCAAACATCAAATCCTGCATCTGCCAGCTGGAACGCTTGAATAAAATCTCTAATGTTAGAAAGAAATTATGTTAGTAGAGTTTTAAGATCTGCTTAAGTTTTAGTTATGTAGAGTTTTAAGATCCAATGGCCATGTTAAAGGACTGGACTGCTATAACGCATACTCTGCTAGGTTAAGTTAAAAGAAGTTAAATTTAAAGAGTAATCAATTATTGCAGTCATCAGTTTTAGACATTAACTGGCTGTAAAAAGTGGTCAAGTCTGAAGCCAGCATTAAATATAAAATGATTTAGCCTAACTAATTAGTATTTTTAATAAAAACAAAAGTCTTATCTATGAAAACTAGTGGTTACCTAATGATGAATTTCTATCGCGCATAACAAAAACTTCAGATGATGAACAGAATCCATGTTGTATTAGTACTGGAGGTCCTGATTTTTTACTTATAATTCGATGTAACTGCAGTATGTAACCATCTTTAGTTTTGACTCGATATGATTGATAACCAAATCCTTTAGCTATGATATGATCCATCTGATGAAAATAATTAAAAAAATTATAAAATTCAAAATTGTTAAAAATCACAGTTGAATAAAAAATATTTGACTCCATTTTACGTAATCATGAAGGACAGATTTTCTTCAAATTTATAATTCTTACTAGACGTTTACATGTGTTCAATGCATATCAATGGAAGAATCTAAATACTACTTTTTTTAGAAAATCTGAACTTCTAAATCCCTTTAAATGAACTTTCTCGGAAGAAAGTTTCAAACAAAAGTGATAAGGTATGTATAGTTTACATATCAAACTTAATTAAATCCGTCAGTGTTTGAATGAAAGCAATCTCAGAAAACTAAAAAAAAATGTTCATTAGAATGTACTTCCGGATAGCACATTTTTTTTAATTTTTAGTGAAAATATCACTTTATAAGAATACGTTACTTACTGTTGTTGGAAGGTTACTAATCTCTTGGGATGTATTTTTCAGTGCCATACTTAGTACAATGTTAAGTAATGAAACATAAGTACTAGAGGTATAGCTACAAGATACAATAAATATTAGCATCTCATATCTGACAATCGAATATCCATTTTGATATTCTGCCATTATATTTAACCGACGGTTATCGGTGAATAAACATAATTAAATGTGGGCTAAATGAAGTCACTACACTTATAAAGTCTTCTTCTTACTGACTACAACCTTAACGATAAACGAAACGTGCTAAATATTTTAACATGGCAGTAAACATGTATTACATTTATTGCACATTACTAATGATATTGTCAAAATGGGACCCACATAATTATAGGTGTAGGAAATCTAAACTGTCAGATGCTTTACATTATCCGTTTAGAAGTTCACTTCTATTTTACAATACTTTTACATTTTTTTTTTTTATCATCTGCCTTAATTATAGTGTAATGAGGTACACTTTCTTTTTTTTTCTTACATTGCGCACTTCCATAACTTATGAAAGATAAAAACTAGCATGACCTAGTCAGATAAGGAAAGGCAGATATAATCAGGCAATTAAAAGTAAGACCTACATTTTTTCGAATTCAAAGAATTTTGTTTTCATAATTAAGTTAAAGTATCAAATAACTTCCGGGCAATTTTAATTGACAAATTTTCTTGAAATTTAGAATTTTTACTGAATTTTTAGTTATCCTTAATATTATGTAGGTGGTGAAACTGGTAATACATTGGTAGAGCTGGAACCCGATTTGTTAGGTGTGTGGAGATGGAATGGCTACAATAATAAAACTTCTGCTACCTAAAAGTTCTACCTATAAGGGCCCTCTTGATGTATAAGGGTCTCTAAGAATTCAGTATGAAAATGTGAATGTGTATTTAGTAAGCTAGAATTAGCCTATAGCGCCTTGTGTGAAAGTTGAAGGTGTTTATGTGAGTATTGTTCGTGTAGCTAGGCTAGATATCCCAGACACCATAATTCCTAAAGAAGTGTCCCACCCTCTTTCCCAAGAATTTCCGTATATTGGGTGGCAGCGTGGAGGATAACGAGATGGCCGACATCATGGTAAGCAAAGACGCAGTAAGGGCTAAAACCCTTTTGTGGATTAAGCGCTCAACCTCTTCGCAAGTAGAGCTTCGTTTAGGCCTGGAAGTAGGCTAAGAGTTTATCTGGATAGTTCCATCGGAAAAAGGTCAGAGGAGGATTCGGAGGTCCAGCAGAAATAGACTTCGCATGCTGGCAGGTTTTCTCACGGGGCATTGTAGACTCAGGGGCACCCGAAGAAGCTACGCCTAGAAAGTCTCTGCGCCTGCAGGCTCTATTTCTATATTATATGTTGAATCATATTCATTTTCTATTATTTTGTAATGGGAATTTTTAAATGGTTCTAAAAATAGAAATGGTACACATGTAGTAATGAATCTTCTTATATATATATAATTTTATCTACAAAATGTTCCATGGACGATGGATGAGAATCCGAAACCGGGCAGGAGCAATAAAAATAAGCATGCTATGACGGATAAAATCCCGGATGTTATGCAGCACTGTGGACCCATGCATCACATATTCGACGTTCCATATCAGTTGGATATGCATCAATTTCTTTATTAGATAAACCAACAACCAACAGTCCTGCTTGTCCACATCTGATGCATCATTTTTCCTTGGATTGAATATAGTACAGCCTTGTTTATCTAATATAGTTTCTTTATTAATTGTATTATCATCAATAGGCCCCCGCCTTTTTTATTTTGTACAATAAAAAAATGGATGAATTTCTTTTAATTTATGAAAAGTTTTCTTCATTATACTTTTTGTCTTTCTTTGTGCATCGCTAGCGTAAATGTTCAGTGCATAACTCATTATTTAGATTTTTTTTATACATAATTTTAAACTTGTAAAATGGATGTTGAGGTTCGGTCAGAATAACAAATTTTTCAAATTTTCAACAACGTTTCGGCAAATTTGTCGCCTTCTTCGGGATAAATATTGTCTCTTCTTGAATTTCATAACAAAAACTATAGTTTTATCTATAGTATTATATCGCTTCACCAAGTGCTGATGTAGTATCACTTAACACTTAGTAAATACTTAAACATTACATGTGAAACTTCACGTCGATATTTTGATAAAAATTTGTTTTTCTGACCGTACCTCAATATCCATTTTACAATATTAAATACAGCGGACTTAAAGAACAGCAATCTGTTTTTTGTTTTTTTTAATTTAAAGCGTCTCAACATCTGTGGTCATTTGCGCACTTCTCAGTGCACTGCCGGCCTCCGGCGCTACTACTATGTTAATTCCTTCCCTAAACAGTTATTAAATAATACGGAAAATACGACCAGTTTTAATAACAATATAAACTGAAGGATGCACCCCTTAGTTTATTTCAAGTAGCTGGCTGGCTTACTGTTTTTAGAGCGCTCTGGCCCTTCTATCTGATCATCACTACTCTAACTGCCGACAAATGAGCTGGTTAGCTAACTGGTTGGTACTTATCCCCCACCCAGGGCAAATACCTCAAATTTAACTTTAAAGAAAATTTGTCATTTTATTATATAATTGTATTAAAAGGTGTAAGAGAAAGTCAGTGATGTTTCACATCAGATTTTTTTTTTTTTTTATTGATAGCTTTCATTAACCAACCCCGATTTGCGCTTTCCTATTTTCACTTATATAATTATCCATTTAATTTATAGACAAAAAATTAATTTTTGGAATTGTCGTCATTGTAACGATTGCAATGATTTTGAAGACATTATAGGGAATTTTTTTTTCAGTGTTGCAGCAATAAACTTGCATCATTGCATTTCGCCGATTTTGTTATCTTCTTACTACTATTATAAAAATGTATTAAAAAAGAACTATTTTTTTTTTAGGTATCATTTCTTTTAAACTGGATTCAAAATTCTATTTTACAAACCATGATGATGTCCTTTGAAGAAATTAGTTTCGATGATTATGAAGAGAGTGATTACGAAACAGCATATGATAATAATATTTGTGACGTAGAAAATAACGAAGATTGTCTACCAGATGGACATAGACTTATCAATGCTATTCTTGAGAGAGAGCTAAGTGAAGTAGAACGCTTAATAAAAAATGGTAACAGAATTAATTAAGTTTTTCTTTCTAATTCATTGATTTAAAATTTTTGAGATTAAGACGATTGAGAATAGCATGAAATGAAGGAATTTAAATTAAACAGTTCAAAAAACAAATTTCCAAAAGTTGCGACAGGGAATTTTGTGAGACCCAGACGAAAGTTTTTTGTAGCCTCGAACTCCGCCGATCACCACCCCCAAAATTTTTAACCTAAATGTACCTGCCAACAAATGAGCATTAAAGCCCCTAACAAAGAACATATCTTGTATTGATAGGATTTATTCTGGGTACGGTTCCATGAAAAAACTCAAAAAAATAGTAATTTTTACAAAAAATGAAATTAATTTACATTTGCAATTTCAAATATTACAGATTTGTATAATTAAAATTATTAATATTTTATTGTCTATGAGACTACTTCCTTTTTGGCGCTAATAGCCATAATTTACGAAACGCCCATCCTTTTTCCTAAAAAGTACTTATATTCTAATTGATCTTTAAAAAATATTTTTATATTAATTTAATATTAAGAACTTGATTTTGATTATATCGTGCATAATTTAGCCTTCATATTTCTGACGCAAACAGTACTTTACTTAAGCCATAAAAACAATAGAAAGATACCCGTGAACCACGTATTTGCATTAGGGATTATTGCTTTTACTAATTCTTTGTGGGAGTATCTTTAAAGGATCGTAAACCTCTAAACAATAAAATGGCATTTAAAAGAAATTTGCCATCATACTCATTCTCAGAAACATTTGTCTCGTTTCTTAATGTCCAGTTTCCTTTTGTAACTCTTTATTTTTTCTCTAAACAAAGGTAGCCTTGTTCTGCTGAATCTGTACGGAGCAGAACAGAATGGAAAATTCTGCACTTGCACTGGGTTACATCTGGGTATGCAATAAACTTAGATGATACCAAAGTCTTTGCCTAGGTAATAACTGTTGACATTGAATAAAGGGAAGAATGTATAAAAGGATGATCAACTCCGCCTGAGCAGAACATGGCGATCTTTGCCCGAGATGAAAGCAGAAAGAAGAAACAAAAGGTTTCCCGTTCAGAATAACAAGTGACCATTACGAAGGGCAAAAAGCTCTCCTTCTCATAGGAAGAGAGACATACTCACTTAGTTACCAGCCCCAGATGCAAAATTTACTAGGTTCGTTTTAGTCTAACTAGCAACTGAAGGAAGCTCAATGAAGAAGTCAATTGCAATTGGATAAAATGTTTTTTTATAAACGAAGTCGCGGATTATTCCTTAGTTTTTGCTTAATGACTGCAGAAGTCTAGGGGATCAGTGATTTATACTTTACCATTTTTAACAAAAATTGGAAGAAACTAAATTCACTTATATTTCAGGCCCTATTTTTCTATACCATTATAATTACTCTTCTGTTTTTTTAAATAGGGGCTAATGTCAATTATAGGATGAAGAAAAGCGGATGGACACCATTGATGTATGCTGCTTCAATTGGTGCAAAAGAGCCACTGAGTTTGTTATTAAAAAATGGCGCCGATCCTAATCGTCACTCTGAAGGTAAAACTTCTTTGATGTGTTTATGTGAGTCAACTAGTTTTGATGGTGTCCAATTAGTTGACTGTTTAAATTTACTCATTGAAGCTGGAGCTGATATTAATGCTAAAGATTTCAACAGGTATTTTATATTATGTGTTGTTAATATTGTGAAAGAAATATATAATTCACTCCATAGGAATCAGCAGAAAACCAAATATTTTTTGATATCATTTGAATGCAAAATTATATATATATTTTTTTTTTTACATATTACAAAGTTTCATAAAAAAACTGATATTACTGAGTATATGTGAATTAATTTTTCTTGTTTTATTTAGTGTTACACCACTTATGTTGGCTGTTAGACGTGATAACTCTCAGTTAATATCTTGCTTGTTGTCCCATGGAGCCGATTTTGAAGCTGTTTCAAATAATGGTTGGACTGCAGTGTTTTATGCTGTTAATTCAGGAAATTTAGAAGCTGTTAGGATGTTGAAACATTGTGGTTAGTAACATTAAAATGTTTGCGTTTTGTAATTGGGCTTTAGTGTTTGTCTTTAGACACCATTGAATTCACTAATGGTTTAAACCAGTGGTTCCCAAAGTGGTCCCTACGGACCCCCAGGGGTCCCCGGTATCATTCAGGGGGTCCGTGGAAAATTAAAATTGATTTGGGGGTCCCTGAACAACGTCATGGTGTCCGCGCAAGGTTTAATATAAAATAATAAAATTGTGATCCATTTTTATTATTATTGAAATTAGCAGCATTGTACAACTCAGTAGGAAGATACCGAGGCTTTCTGGCATACTTAAAACAAGCTGTACCGAATGTATTTTCAATATATTGTGTCATTCATCGACATCATTTAGTCGCAAAAAATCTTAGTGAACGTTTGCATGGATCACTAGTTTGTCATTAGAGCAGTTAATAAAATCAAAAGAGGAATGCCTTCAATGAGAGATTATTTGCTCAACTTTGTTTGGAAAATGACGAAGACTATAATCGTTTACTACTTCACACAGACGTACGTTGGTTATCTAAAAGTGCATGTTTGAATCGATTTTATTCAGCTCTTTGATTCAGTGTTGGAATTCCTGGAAAGCAAAGACAATGATTTGCGACACAATTTAATTAACTCAAAAAGTGACATAGCCTATATGACTGATTTATTTGCCAAATTTAACGAAACTAATTTGAAACTACAAGGTAACCAATTAAATTTAATCAAAACTAAAAGCGTAATATCTGCGTTTGTTGCAAAACGTTTTCTGTACAAACAAAACTTGGGAAGAGGAGAATATTCTCAGTTTCCAAATCTTTCGAAATTGCAAAATAGAGATGAAGATTTGCTTGCTTACTGTCAACACTTAACGGCTCTTCATGCAGACCTGAACCAAAGATTTGAGGATATTCTTCTCATGTATATTCCCGACTGGGTGTTGAACCCTTTTGCGCGTGGACAAACTCAGATCCCAAACACAGATGAATCCATACTAATACAGGAGCAGCTTATTGAAATATCCACAAATGAAGAACTTAAACCAATGTTTGAACAAGGATACCACAAATTCTGGATACAAAAACAGATCCCAATTTTATATCCTGCATTATGGGTTATTGTACAGAAGTTGTTGACTGCTTCCCCGTCTTCCTATTTGGTAGAACGTAGATTCAGTGCCGTTATGAACCTCATCACAAAAAAAAGAAACCGACTAGAAATTAGTGCTCGCGGGGATTTGCGGTTGCTACTCACAAACATTGAGCCGGACATAAATACTCTCATAACATCTCATCACGTTCATCCAAGTCATTAATTTTTTTTTTTTTTAAACAATAGTTATAATTTCAATAAATACTTCTGCAACAAAATGTTTTTATTTTAAATTTGTAATTTTTATACTATGCATTTATGTAGCTTTTTCACGGGGGGGGGGGTCCGTGGGCAAGTTTTGACTATATAAAATGGTCTATGGGTCAAAAAAGTTTAGGAACCACTGGTTTAAACTATATCACTTAATCCTTGGTAAATACATAAACATCACATGTGAAGCTTCAAATCGATATTTCGATAAAAATTTGTTTTTCTGATCGAACCTCAACATCCATTTTACAATATCAAATACACCGATCTTAAGCAGTTATTCAATAATATGAAAAACATGACTAACTCTTATAACAGTATAAACTGAAGGATTTTTTTTTTTAATTATAAATTTAACAGTCTGCAGTCTAAGCACATCCGTATTATACAAATTTATAAAAGAAATTAAAAAGTTTATGGAGTGTTATAATAACCTAGTATAAATTCTCACGATGGGGCGGGTGTTGCTGTAGTGGTTATGGGCATGGACTCGGAACTGGGAGGAGTCCCGCGCATAACTGCTAAATTTTATATTGGCTTCAAAAATGTCAATGGTAAAGAACGAGCTTCAGACCTCGTCCACGACACCTAATTTGGTAGTTGGACATTAAGCCCGCCTGAAAAAATTAGGCATTACTTTTTTTTTCTTTTACAAGTAGTGGAAAAGATAATATCATAATAATAATAATGCTATTAATATAATATTAGTAAGTGGTATGTTCTCTAACTTTAAGCTAGCACTTTTACTAATTAGGAAAGATCTGTAAAAGTGTGATCTGTAAAAGCGTGCAAGTGTGAGTGAGTGTGTAAAACTGAATTTGCTCTGTGCAAGTCTGAGTTGTCACACTGTCTGAAAAACGCATCCTGAGATGAGCGAACGCCCAAAACCGGTCGATGACCACAAAATGAAGCAGGCTACCACGGAGCCTACTCTAATTACTCCTGAAACTATCATTAATACCATTCCAGAAAGTTTAAACTAGATTTCCATTGTATGAAACACACTTTACAGAAGAGAAATCTGTAAGTACTTCTTCCCCAGCGAAATTATATAATAGATGATAAGAATCGAAGCAGTCAAATTTCCCAGTGTCCAAGGGCTCCACTATTAATGAGAGAGAGAAAACCACGCCCACACATACAGGCAGTGACAAACATTTTACTTTTCCTTTGGGGAACCCCAAAACTTGTATTTTCGAACTTGTTAACATTTTTTTTTTCGAAAAATGTAACACGATCGTAAATGAGAGAAAGTAAAAAAATCCTTATTGCAAACTTTTCACGGTTGAATTATATTTTGAAGAAACTGATTAGGAGAGGGTTGAAGAATGCGCCTAATATATTTTCAAAGCCTTTAAAGTAGTTCAGGATTATTGTAGAAGAGGAAATGGGAGGCATTCCCCCCAAATAATAATACAGAAAAACTTAATTTTTTCT
>JAAEAF010005457.1:0-69852 GCA_011037195.1 Triatoma infestans
AAAAAAATTACCTGGTTACATTAGTACATATGTAAACTATTTTTCGACATAGTCACCATTCCTCTCAATGCAGGTGGTGAACCGGGGTTTTGATTTTTTGATGCCTTCCTCGAAGTAGTTTCCCGCCAACCCCTTCGTCCACTTCTCCACCTCCCCCTTCAACTCCTCGTCGGTTGAAAACCTTTTTCCACCCATGTGCAGCTTCAGGGAGGTAAAGAGATAGTAATCTGAAGGTGCTAGGGCAGGGGAATGCGCGAGATGGTTCAGGACATCCCATTTAAACGAGGCAAGCAGTTCCTTCGTGGCGTTGGCCGTGTGTGGTCTGGCATTGTCTTCCAGCAGGCAGACTCCCTTTGTCAGCATGCCTCTCCTTTTGTTCTGAATCGCCCTCCGCAATTTTTTTTAGGGTCTCACAGTATCTTGCAGAGTTGCTGGTCTCCCCTTGTGGCATATATTCAATTAAAATTATGCCTTGACAATCCCAAAACACGGATGCTATGATTTTCTTGGCTGAAATTGTGGTTTTGAACTTTTTGGCGGAGGGTGAAGAGGTGTGACGCCACTGTTGAGACTGCCTTTTGGTTTCAGGTGTGTAGTGTGCAACCCAAGTTTCATCTCCAGTAATGATGGAGCGGAGAAATTCATCTCCATGGAGTTTGTAGCGTCTCAAAAACTCTTGCCCGACCTTGAATATTTCACACTTGGCGGGAGATTGGATTGACATTTTTCACGAAACGTATTGTCGCGTCGACAGTTCTCAACGTACTGATCTCGAACCGGTGTCGTTGCGGAGGGGAGGGATCAGGCTACACGATAGTGTAGCCAACATGTCGAAAACAAAATCCCTCCAGCCGTGAGAGCCTCAGTACACTTACTTACTGGACATGCCTCGTATAAACTTAAGGAGCGGGTTTGTGGAGTGAATAACTGCTAAATTTATAATAGTTTACAAAATGTTATTGGTAAAGTATGTACTTCCGCCCACGTCTACGACACCTAATTTGGTAGTTGGACGTCAAGCCCGCCTGAAAAAATAAGGCATTACTTTACTAAAAAATCAGTGTTGACAGCCACCAACTGCTATTTCATATTCAGTTGTTTGGCTCTGCGTGAAACTAATTAAGCTTTGGGGACCTTATTGCTGATTGAAATATTCAGTAGTAATTGGTTCACTTGTGAAGTAGAGGATAGTTTTTTTGGGTGCGCCAATTTTCTGTGAATGTAAGCTAAACAACTTAACAAATCAATATTATCAAAGATATTTTCATTGTTTCAATCAATACATTGTTTTGATAAGAACATCCTGATGATGGGCGAACCCTCGAAACCGGTCAACCGGTCCACAAAAAGAAGCAGGCTATCACGGAAAAATATCTCTAATGCTTTCCAGCTCTGCGGAACCAACCACAAAAATCAATACTACATTAGGTATCCTGCAAGAAACTAGATTATGCCTTGCAATTTGAGTTTGGGCAGCATTTATGGATGCGTCAAATATTAATTGTTTTAACGTCCAAAGATTCGGGACCAAAGCTGGAAGACAATCTCAAAATTTAATGAAAGTGTGAATCTTGTTGGTCTGATTTAAACAGCTGAGTTCTTACTAGGAAATCAGCTTTATTAGGACAATCGTAAATTTAACAATATATTAGCTATATAAATGTTATTCAGTTTTTATGTACGAGTATTTCTGGTGGCAATGAATGTTTAAGCACCAAAGTTTTTTTTTTTTTTTTACAATGGATTAAATAAATAAATAACTATATAGTACATGCAAGTGACATAACAAACTGTAAACAATGACATGCACATTTTGCTGCAATATTTCTTTTGTTTGATTTAATCGGAATATAGTTGGATTATAATAGTATGTATTTTTATCAAACAGCTATTAACAAAAACAAAAACAATTGCTAAAGTTGAATGAAAACAAAATTAAAATAGTTATAGCCTGTTTCCCCCGGTTATAACCTACCTTTCATTATTTATATTTTATTATTTCGTAAGTTTATTTTTTTTTTACTTTCTTTTACCCCTAGTAAGAGGAAGTATTGTAATCGTGTCAAATTTTCGATATCGAGTTTTCACCGGAAATATCCGCTTTGAGGTCTCCTGAGTTCAAAAAAGTGGTTTTTAGCAAATTGCCTGTGTGTGTGTGTGTGTATATATGTGAACAGCATAGCTCAAAAACGAAAAACCATAGAAAGTTGAAACTTGATATTCCGTTTAGATATCAGCATTGCATCTGACAGTGGGTCATCTGTCAAAATTCCTCAACCGGAAGTACCACTTTACTTGTGTTTGTTTTTCTTTTTTTCATTTTTTCGCTATTTTCTCAAAAATGTCTCCGACAAAGTTTCTTGAAACTTCGTATATAAACTAAACATACAAAGATCTACAACTTTTTTTTGTAAAACATATCTCTGGAAAAATTCATTTAAGAGCACTTTTGGAGGAAGGGTGGGATTATGTTTTTCTCTAAAGTGCTAATCATAGTTGATTATACAATTCTATCATCCAAACAAAATTAATTAAAAATAAATAGATGGCCAAATATTTCCGAGTTTCAAGAAAATTATTAAACCGGAAGTGCGCTTTTACTGAACAGTTTTTTTTTTTCAGTTTTTCGACGAATTTCATTAGATTTTGGTACACAAACTATAAAATTTGTCAATTATAATTTTGAGAACTGGAGTCAGAAGAGAAGTTGTGTGAGTGTTTCACACCAGATTTTTTTTTAGGTATTTCTTTGCGTAGTGGTTATGAGCATGGACTTGTAACTGAGTGGTCTCCAGTTCGAGTCCGCGGATAACTGCTAAATTTATAATAGTTTAAAAAATGTTTATGGTAAAGTATGTGCTTATGTGCTTCCGCCCTCGTCCAGGACACCTAATTTGGTAGTTGGATGTTAAGCTATGTATTTCTCTTTTATGGACGGGATTTAATGAGCTATTCATTTATATTTTTGTATAGTTTGAATTGTATATGATTTTCTCCCTCGCTATTCATTGTACTGCATCATTTTAGTCTAGAGTTTAGAGTCGAATCAAATTTTAGTTTAAAGTCAAATGTAACGTCAATATTTCCACACTAACGTTTTTAAATAAACTAAGAAAAAATATATATATGATGTTGACACTAGACCAGTTCAGGTAATTGCTGAACCCATTCTTGTGAAAAATCATGAAAACTGGTAAACAAAAAATCTGATGCGAAATATTCATGCGACTTTCTCCTACTTCCGTTTCTCATCACTTTGAATTGTAGATTTCCTTAAGAGCCGGAAGTTATGCTAAATTGTATTGATTGGTGGTATAAGGAATACCTGAGGTCTCTATTTCTCGGAATGTCCCTAAAATCAATTTTTTCGAGTAAAAAAATGAAGTAATATGTCAATTGTAGACAACAATTTGCAACAATTTACCCTTCCTGAATTTACAGAAATCTGAAAATACTTCACTTTCGGTTGTCCGATTGTCTTCAAAGCTGATATTTAATAAACATTTGCTATTATGCTGTAAATTATATATTAAGTAGAACTGTATGCTATTTTGATATAGAAGATTAGAGGCAAATATGAGGTGAGACTGGAATTCCAGAACTACCAAATTGCATCTTTCTGTAATAATGCTTCAAATAAAAATCCCATGTTTGACCATTAAGTCGAATTTAGTTTTAGCAGTCTTTAATTTTTCTGCTGACAGACGAAGTGGCTTTGAAAAACATGGAGGACCTTTAATTTGGATGCAATAAGTAACCGAATGAGATAAGGGTTTCTGGGAATCTGCAAGAACATTGGGTCTTAAGATTTCCATGTGTTTGAGAAGAATTTGATTTACGGCAGGGTTAATGGCCACTGGATTTATCATATTTATTCCATACTTCGATTTCTTTATCATTTTTATAGATATTTTGATCGCACACAGGCACAGACACTCAACAGACCATTTTTGCCCATTCAGAGCGCCTCAAGAAATGCATTGCCCGGTGGAACTCAGTTTCAAAAAAGCACCATTCTTAGTTAGTGGTGATTTTCTTCCAGAGACTTGAACCATTTCCTTTAAGTTTCTCTCAGTAACTAAGTCACATCGTGGCCTACTAGTTTTATTTAAACATTTTTCTATAACTTGATCGTTTGTTGGGCAGTTTTTTTTTGGTTGTATGGGAACAGTAGCTCAGAGTTCCTCCAAAATTTACTCCTGCGATGTCAATGTGAGAATGCAGTGTGAACTATTTCAGACCAGATATTTACTGTAAACAATCCCGTCACGCCCTGTAATGGCCGGCCCAAATAAACAAGCTGGTGAGCTAACACTCACTAAGGTAGAATAATAAAGGTTAGTTTCCATCCGTTGACGTGGAAAATTAAATGACCGGTTGCCTGCCATCCTGGCCAGTACAGACAATGTCTGTCGCCACCCCCTCACCCCATACGACACGACCACTTCCCTAACATTTCTCCCACTCTTTCTCTACACTGTTCAGTATTGCCGCCTCTTATTGTCTTATCTATCCACTGTACTGAATACGCGCAAGTTTTCATCTTTCTTATTCACACTTCCTTTCTTTCCCATACTGGTAATTTATTCTTCTAGAAAAGTGATAAATTTAATCCAGAGTAGCAGTGTTATAGTCATAATTCTTGTACTTTAACAACAATCTCTACCACTTGGATGCTGCAGTCATTGGAATCATCTTTTGCCACAGAAAGATTTTAGGAATTCCAGAAGACCTTGTTTGAAGTTCAGAAGGCCTGAAGTAAAATTCCAGTTTGCTGGAAAAGGTGACAGCGGAATAATATTGTTTTCAAAAGATTTGTTACTTTCTCTAACAATTGAAAGAGGAAAAAAATCACGATGTGTCAATTTTTTTTGAAATTGAGTTTTCAGCTCGAAAAAAAAACTGGTGTGAAACACTCACACAACTTTCTCTTACTTCAGTTCTCAAAATTATAATTGACAAATTTTATAGTTTGTGTAGCAAAATTTAATGAAATTAGTCGAAAACTGAAAAAAAATACTGTCCAGTAAAAGCGCACTTCCGGTTTACTAATTTTCTTGAAACTCGGAATTTTGGCCATCTATTTATTTCTAATTAATTTTTTTTTGGATGATAGAATTGTATAATCAACTATGGATAGCAGTTTAAAGAAAAACATAACCCCACCCCTCCTCCAAAAGTGCCCTTAAATAAATTTTCCCAGAGAAATGTTTTAAATAAAAGTTGTAGATCTTTGTATGTTTAGTTCATATAGGAAGTTTCAAAGATAGCGTCGGAGACATTTTTGAGAAAATCGCGAAAAATGAAAAAAAAAAAACATTTACTAAAGTGGTAATGTAAAAGCACTTCCGGTTATCCGATTTTTTTAAAACTCGGAATTTCAATAACATATTCAATTTTAATTAACATTATTATTTAGGGGATAGAATTGTTACTCTATAACTACCCTTAACTGAATTTTCCTAGAGAAACATTTCAAATAATAATTGTAGCTCTCTTTGTATGTGTAGTTGATATATCAAGTTTAAAGAAAATCGTCGGAGCTATTTTTGAGAAAGATGCAAACAAGTGAAAAAAAAAAAACAACAAGTAAAGTGGTACTTCCGGTTGAGGAATTTTGATAGATTACCCACTGTCAGATGTTATGATGTTACCTAAACGGAATATCAAGATTCAACTTTCTACGGTTTTTTTATTTTTGAGCTATGCTGTTCAAATACACACACACACACACACACACAGACCATTTGCTAAAAACCACTTTTTTGGATACAGGGGACCTCAAAACGGATATTTACGGTGAAAACTTGATATCGAAAATTTGTTACGATTACAATACTTCCTCTTACCTAGGAGTAAGAGAAAGTTTGAAACTGGGCAAAAATGTTTTTTCGATTGGAGAAAAGTGAAGGTTTTGTAAGAGGGTTTTCTGGGTAATATTTCCTCTCAAATGCCACGTCAGTATACACGCTTGTACCGCATTGTTGCCAACTAAACATTGTAATAGTATACCAAGTTTGAGACAAAGTTGTGTGAGTGTTTCACATTAGATTTGTTCCTACTGATAATCTGGTTAATAACATGGTTTTTGTTTATAAGGAAATATTGCTGACGCAAGCGTATTGATATTTTTTGAATTAACTAATCATAATAAATTGTGGTTACTCTTCTAAAATAATGCTATAGTTAACTAAATTTAATTTTATTAAACAAAATTCCGACTGGTTGCTAGTATTAAAAAGAATTGTTATTATTGGGGGAATTATGTTACTTTGTATTCGGCCGTTCGGTGTCCTACGTGACCTGATTGTTTAAGGTCGAGTGTGTTTTTGTTTTTTTATTGGAAAAGGGCAATGTTTAATTTGCGGGGCAGCGCTATTGTGAGGGGGGGGACGAATTCCCGCACTCGCTGTCAGATTTTAATTTTAGTTTTAAATTATACTAGTAATTTCACTGCATTCTTTTATGATGATGCTGTGAGTGAAGATATTGCAATCGCGTGTCAAATCTAAATTTGACCTGAAATAGCTTTTTGAGGGCCACTGAATATGAATTGTTTTTATACACACATACATTCTCACACTTCCTCTCCAGTTGTGTGTGTGTTTGTGAAGAAATCGTACCTAACTTCAATCACGATTTTTCGATTAGCTATTATTATCGCTACTCAAGCAAAAGTTTTGATCAAAACACGTCAATCGCAAGTATAACATTATTCAATGCGTTTTCACCATTTACTCGAAAAGGCTGTAACGATATTTTTTTAATTTTGATAACTTATTATACACAATTGAACCTAACTCTTTTTAATTTTTGGGACAGGAAATGATCTCAGTATCACTCATTTTTAAATTGCTAGTACAATATACTACCATGTTTTTATTAACACCAAGACGCTGATAAATATTTTTAATAAACACCAGATTTTAAGAAAATTAGATTAAAATCAAAAAATCTGGTATGAAACACTCACACAACTTTCTTTTACTATTGTAAATATAGTTATATATATCAAATGACCTTATTTATTCTTTTTACTGATTTTTTTTATTTTCATTTATTGTTACTTTCTCTTACTCCTAGTAAGAGGAAGTATTTTAATCGTGTCAAATTTTCGATATCGAGTTTTCACCGGAAATATCCGTTTTGAGGTCCCCGGAGTCCAAAAAAAGGGTTTTTAGCAAATGTTCTGTGTGTGTGTGTATATGTGAACAGCATAGTTCAAAACGAAAAACCGTAGAAAGTTGAAGCGTAAAATCCGCAACCATACAACATTCATGCAATAAATTACTTCCATTCCATCATGTAAACTACCTACCCAATCAGCCCCTATTGACCCATTCTATTTTCCTCTTAAATGTTTCTTCTTTCGCAAATCGCCTAAAACCTCTGTACGCGGCACTGTTTTCGAGCAGCACGGGGCAGACTATTACTCTCCAAGGCAACGTGGAACCCAGCCTCCCTCTGCAAGCGCTGACGCAAATCAGAATATAGAGGGCAATCCAACAACACATGTTCACATAACTCCTCCAGCTCCCATCCCCCCACCAGACCCATCCTTGCCCATTTACCATTCAACTGTTCATGCTTCGTGACCAACCGTGAAATCGCATATGACAGTTCGTCGGAAACAATGCTACACCCCCACTTCACCTCCTGCCAAAACGAGAACATTGTCCTCCTCTCCTTGGTAGAATTCCTTCACCTTTCATTGCACTCCCGCAATAATAAGATATCCAAATCTCGAAAAGGCTACGTTCCTGGGGCCTAGACCGCTATGTCTTCCTCGGATGGGGCTATATCCAAACTAATATTACCCAAATTTACCGCCCGACTCCGCTTAGAAAAATATCTACCGCGGACATAACCACTTCCAGATCTAAGGGGAGTTAACCCGTCAGCACCTGCAAAGCCTCAGTCGACACGGTGCGGCTAAACCTTCCCATTGGAAGAAGCAGCAGCAAACTTTTTACTGATATGCATTAACATATGGAAGCAGTGGAGGGACTTGTACCTATCTAGGCAGGTAGTAAAGTGATTACATTGTAGTCCGGAAAAAAGTGCCAATAACGTTAAATCAACCCAAGAAAACATTTGAAAATTGACACCACAAACTCCGCAGAATTGCCTAAATCAGTTTTATCAATTTTAACTTCCAAGTTTGAAGAAAATCGTCGGAGCCATTTTCAAGAAAACTTCTCCAAAAAACTCAGAAATCTGTTCCTTAAAGTTGCAATTTCGGATTAATCGATTTTCTTCAAAAAAAAACTTTTAACAGTGATTTAATGCACCTTAATATTACATAGGTGTCAGCTGGTGTTGGCACTGGACTGAAACTCAATAATGGATCTGTCAATAATGCATATTTTATTTGAAGTTAGATTTATAAAAACGTCCAGTTTTCCATAAAATGCAAATAAAAATAATAATACTTCAAAGTAAAACTGGTCGAGAGTTTCATAAACGGTCACCGCGCCCTACTTGTTTGTCACCTGCACTTGGCCTGCCATTGATGGCAATAAAAAAATAAAAGAAAAAGTTATTTATAGCTCTTATAAATCCGTTTATAATTTGTTATCCCCGGTGATTTCTATGTGTCTGTCCGTCTGTAGCTCATTGACGCTAAAAATTGATGAAAATAATTTTTGATATGTTGATCTCAAGTTTTTGTGTTTAGCGTAATTAGGTTAATTTCATGTTCACTACTTCCATTGGAATTTTTTTTTTAAACTTATACACCGGAAACACGTAGTTTTGCATCGCCTAATACGGAAAAAAATCTGGTATGAAACACTCACACAACATTCTCTTACTACTGTTCCCAAAATTATAATTGACAAATGTTATAGTTTGTGTACCAAATTGAATGAAATTCGTCGAAAATTGAAAAAAAAAGTTCAGTGAAAGCGCAATTCCGGATTACAGATTTTCTTAAAACTCGTAGTTTTGGCCATCTATTTATTTCTAATTAATTTTGTTTGGATGATAGAATTGTATAATAAACTATGATAGCAATTTAGAGGAAGCTGTAACCTCACCCCTCCGCTAGAAGTGTCCTTAAATGAATTTTCCCAGAGAAATGTTTCAAATAAAAGTTGTAGCTCTTTGTATATATGGTTGATATACCATGTTTAAAGAAAATCGTCGGAGCCATTTTTGAGAAAATTGCAAAAACGTAAAAAAAAAATTAGCTAAGTGGTACTTCCGGTTGAGGAATTTTGACAGATCACGTACTGTCAGATCCCATGGTGATACCTAAACGGAATATGAAGTTTCAACTTTCTACAGTTTTTCATTTTTAAGCTATGCTGCCCACATATACACACACACACACACACACACACAGACCATTTGCTAAAAACCACTTTTTTGGACTCAGGGGACTCAAAACGGATATTTCCGGTGAAAACTCGATATCGAATATTGGACACGATTACAGTACTTCCTCTTACTAGGTGTAAGAGAAAGTAAAATTTTTTTGGCGAATGGTGTGTGTGTGTGTGTGTGTGTGTGTGTGTGTGTGTGTGTGTGTGTTTGGGGGGGAGAGAAATACAAAAAATCGCAGGCTGCTTAATATCCCGTTTAGTTACCACTATCGTAACCGAAATATTTCAGCCAGAGATTCAACTTCAATGGAAGATTTTTAGGAGAATTTTTATCATTTTCTCCAAAATTAGCCTCAAAATTTTACTCCATAAGTAAACTTGGCATACTAATCAGATTTGCTAAGGCTTAAACCTTTTTATCGCAACATCACTCCCCCCCCCGAGGATGATTTATTTTTAAAGGGTTACATGGACGGGAGGGACTGCATTAATCTATAATATTAATGTCTATTAAATGCATTAATAGAATTCCGATTATGAAGTAGGAAGACGCTCTAATAGGAAATGCCACTTTGCACAATAGTTTTCTAAGTTTATCGGTATTATCTCGGATGTATTCAACATTTTTTCTTAAAAGAGATCTGCGATTAAACTTTCCATGCACATACACACATCTATATATATATATATATCTACATAAAAACACCTGGTCACAGTCGCAAAACAACAACAAATAGTCCGAATATAGTCTATATATAATATAATCTTGAAATAGGCCGCTAATATACTTATCGTCTTGACTAGATTGGGTAGTCAATTAAAGAAAATAAATGGTGAATAGTTATACAATTAATTAAATATTGCTTAGTTACTGCATGAATGTAAAGGGTGTATGAATAGGATCCGCCATCTAGAGGTATATAATGTGACTAGTTAAGTAGATAGAGGTTTGTAAATATGTATAGGGAAGGGATTAGCTAAGTGGTTAGCGCGTTGGACTCCCACGCGGAGGTCCCGGGTTCGAGTCCAGTGCTACCCTTAGATTTTTTCTTCCTAGGAGCCTCTACAGCTCACTGTTCGGTGATGGACAGTGTTGTCTGTAGCGAGAGAATACTGTCCGGAGGCGGGCAGTACACTGAGAAGGCTCCGGGCGCTAATGACCATAGATGTTAAAGCAAGCACAATTAAAAAAAAAAAAAAAAGTAAATATGTATATATGAATTTGTATATACGTATTTATCTATTATTTATTCATATATGTATTATATATTGAAATATATATATATGTATTGTGATATATTGTAATATATATATGTATTATATATTATTTATTTATATATGTAGTTATTTATGTAGACTAAATATAGTTTTAGCGAGTTAATTCAGATGTATCAGTATGAATGTATTTATTAGAATAAATGTATTTATTGGCATGAATGTGTTCGTTTAGGTTAGTCAGGTATGCATGTTGTGTATGAAAGAGATGCGGGGGAACCAATGCCAGCCAGAGGTGGCGACTTCTGGTCGTGCAGACTGTCTTCCTGCATGATGTTGTAATGTAATGGTGTGATGTGTATTTGTAGTGGCTTGAACGGTTTTGTAAAAGGGCTTGTAAGTATGTTTAAGGTAAAGATAGAAGTTAAGAAATAATCAAGAAATCACCACTGTTAACAATAAATATATTCTTTCTAAATAATAACTACAAGTTACTTGATATTATAAACTTATTAATATATTGTGAACTGCCACTGATATTTAGAGAGCGATTCCTAAAGTGTTCTGACTTTGGAAGCGGAATGCTGACATAGTTGTTTGAAAAGAGAAGTCAGACCATTTTCTTTGAAAGCTGAAGGCAGACTATTTTAAGGAATCTCTCTCTAGCGGGGGAATTTTCTTTTACAAAAGAATTAACCCAACGGGATTTTTGTGCCTTTGTTCCCAATAGCAATGGCCTAGATTTAATATACCTGACTCTAAAATACACTCTTTTTGAAGGTAAATTATTCACAGCACTAAGATAATTATAAAATATTAACAAAATACTATTTTGGATACTGTAAAATATTCTAAACTCTAAACTATTTATTTTCATTGCTTTCTTCCACTACAATGTACATAATGTAAATTTTGTACATAAATGGGAGCCGCCGCAATTGGTCGGTGGGCTGAGCCGGGATTGGCATCCCGGCATCGTGTGAGTGTGAATGTGTTTGATGAAGATAACTAAAGACACTTTAATTTAAGCAAGAGGTATAATTTTTTTTTTAGTCAGAGATTAAATGTTATTAAAAGCTAATAAACAGAAATTCACACATAGCTAGTGCTGGCTGTATGGCGAAAGCCAATGCCAAAAAAAAATAATTGCTTTGATAAAAATATCAAATTACGTTCTTTATGCAAGTTGTATGGGAAAGAAGATATATATTACATTTAGCTTGCTACCTGGCACATATTTTTAATCAACACTTTAGAGAACTCCATTAGATTGAAATAAATGGTTAAATTATTAAACGGCTCCATTATCTTAGATTTAATTAATTATTCGGATCATATGTAGGTATTAATTTCGGAATTTATTTTTTTTTTAAATATTCTGTAACAACTTCTCTCCGTCAATTGTAAATTAATTTGAAAAGCAAAATATTGCTTGGCTGGGGCCAAAAAAAAAAAAAAAAATACTTTTGATCTTTAAAAAGTTTATTCGAAGTTTCGGACATCTTTGGTGTCCTTCCTCAGGAACTACATAAAAAAAAAAAAGAAGAGAAAAAAACAGTAAATTACAAAATAGGTCACAGTCCAAATATAGTTTGAATAACTTACACCTGTAAGTTATGGTGGACATGGACATTTTCCACTTTATACCACCTCCAAGAACTCCCTCAAGAGACCCACGTTCTTATAATAACACCCTTTTGCATCGTTTAGTATCATTCCAGTTGCCGACAGGACCATGTGATGGATGCAAGAAAATAAAAATATTTTAATTTAAAAAAATCAAAAATATCAAGAAAATGTGACATTCCCTTGCAAAAGAAATATTCAAGTAGAAGACCACTATTGTCTTTTAGAGTTCATGAACTTGATGGCATTGTCTACCCCTTCTTCTCACAGGGGAAGATTTGAAATAACAATGAGAAGACATTCCTTCAATACAGTTGGTTCTAGTCACCGAAGCAGAACACTTGTTTTTCGCTCTCTTAGCATCAGTGCATATTATTAAGTTAATAATTTCTTTGCAAATAACTTGTAGTTATTATTTTAATAGAATATATTTATTGTTAGCATGGTGACTACTTTCTTATTTCTGATACTTCACTCTCTTAAACATATATACTTACAAGCCCTTTTACTAAACCGCTTGTGCTACACCAACTACTACCACAAACACACAACAACATATCACACCAATTACATTTCAACCAGTAAGGAGCATGGCTATATCGATCAGGTAAATCGTTCCTTCCGCCTGGTGTACGTGAACAGTGCCGGCCGGTTGCGTCGCAGTCGGCCGTTTCTTATCCTAATACACTTTTATTTTATTTTTTAAGTTAAGCCGCATCAGCATTTGTAATCATTGGCGCCATGAGCAGCCTCAGTGCTCTGGCAGCCTCCGGAGGCACTCTCGTTACAGACATCACTGCCCTTCACCAGAACACTAAGCTCCTCCTAGGAAGAGACAACACTGCCTGGACTCAAACCCATAAGCCAGTCCCTTATTATTAGTATTATTATTAAGTATCCAAGCTGTAAACATTAAAAATAAATAAAGCAATTATTCTTATTAAAATTATGACTAGTTTTATTTCAAAAATTACTCCGATAGCTGGGAGGACGATGGGTTCACCTCTGCGGTTTGCACAACCAGTATATCTGGGGCTTAATGATAGGCTGTCTTATCCAAATTTAGTGCTGGGTATTTCCTGAAAATCGACATGTGGTATGGTGGGCCTTGCCACCACCTACCCGTTTAGTAAAATCTACCCTAGTTTGAAGGCAATTTGTCAAATTAGAAGTTTAGAATGTGCAGTAAGAAAAAGTCTTATGACAGTGTTATATCCCGACTTTTTGTGTACTACTTATGACTAAGTTGAGCTTAAACCTTTTGTTGCCTAGTTGTTAGTACAGGTAGTGGGCTATGAAGTCAAATCCACTGCGACCTGAAAGGTCTGTTCTGGTCTTACTTACGTTTTACATAGAAATATAAATTGTCGTGTGTATCGTAACCATGTGTAATTGTTGAAATTTCTGTGTGTGTGTGTGTTAGATATTAAGTTAGAATTTTCCTTTGGGTTCTTTAAACCCAAATATTTACACCATTTCAACTATTCCTCTTGTATAAGATATAACAGTTCAAAAATTACTTAAGAAACTTCAGCAAAAATGTCACGAAAAAAGTCATTTGCAATTTTAGGCATATTGTAATAAAAAAGAGAATGCAACCACAGCAGAGAGAAGAGAGGCCCTCACTGGTTAACAGAGACTACTCTCTGACTTAGCCAGGCTAGATTGGGAAAACCTGTGTATATAAGCCAGTGGGAATCTATCTAGAGATTATCTATCAGATACACCATACAATTGTACATCGCATCGTGTCATATCTTTACTCTCACCATTCATTCTATCATTTTCATTATAATTTCCAGTGCAGTTAGTGTAAACTTTGCTACATTATATTAGTGTCTTCATATCTCTGTTCATTTAATCAAATCTAATTTCTTTCCTCAACAACCCCATTTTTACGCATCAATTTATAAGTTAGCACAATTTAGTCTAGTCTAGGAAGACACTCCTTGTGCATCGTTCTGAACAATTTTGTGTAATTTGGATGTTAGAAGAAAAGTGGCCACATTGATAATCGTGGAATCTTTTTTTAATACCATAAGAATTTCGGGTGTTCAGAGTCCATTTTGTTATGAAACAAAGATAAGGTAATAAAATTTAAATGATACTGACTTTATGGGGCACCATATCGAGGATGATTTTACACTTCTTCAAGGAGGTAGGCATTGATCAGGAGAATTTGAGGAGTATAGAGGAGTCCATAATTATAGATTCTTTGAGGATAATAAACCACCACATCTATGGTTAACGGAGTGCCTTTACTTATATGTATCCTCTTCTGTTTACTTATATGTATCCCATACAGAGTAGGATGCAGACTTGCTTTTCCCCCTTAAAAATTTAAGAAGTGCCTTTGATATGACAACTTAGTGTTATCTAAACGCTAAAGCATGTATATTACAGACTATACATTATATCTATGTGTATATATTCCTCGATGTTAAAAATTTGTTTTCGATGTCTTTGTAACTGATGAGTACGCTGTATGTCCCACCAATTCAATTCAGTTGAGCAGCCTCACTGGCCCAAGGTCGCGCATCTCTCAGAAGGCATTGGTACATATAAAAAATATTAAAAGACAAACAGGCTCGATATACATATATATATGTATAAATACAAGTGTATAAATACAACAAGAAAGTGAAAAGAGGTGAAGGTTATGTAAATAACAAAAAAAAAAAAAAATGCGTTTAAAGTAGAAGGCGGGAGAAAGGGATGATAATAAAATGTGAGTTTATATGTGTGTTACATCAAACCAAAATAAAAATACAAAATACATTTAAAAAAACAAACTTGTTTTTACCATTTCAGGTGAGTTTGGTCTAGTTTATTTAGAAAAAATAAATATGTCACTTGAATGTGGTACACAAACCAAGGGCATCTAAGTTATCATGAAGGCAATGGTAATGTATAAATAAATAAATATCAGGTTATGGTGCAGTGTAGGTTTACACAGTCCACTTTTAATGCTTAAATTGCTCGTTTCAAACTTCGGTACTGCAATAAAATAAAAGTTGTAGCTCTCTGAATGTGCAACAAGTTAATATACCAAGTTTGAAGAAAAATCGCCGCAGTCATTTTTAAGAAAATCGGGAAAAAGTAAAAAAAACTATTTAGTAAAGTGGTAAAGGGTCCTGTTAAACCTTCCACCACTCCACATTCACGTCCAAGGCGTTGCAAGAGCAGTTGTGGCACGACTACAACAGGGACAAGCGCCCATCTATCCCAGGCATACTGGGAGGTACCAAGACCTATGGGAGGAGCTGGAGGCGGACCCGATCTTGGGCCTGCCTACGGACATAATGACTCCTAGGTATGACTTCCAAAAACCCTTCAAAGTCCTGATATTAGACAGAGGGGCATGGAAGAATGGGCCGCCAATTGCAGGCGAATCTATGTGGTACACGGACGGGTCCAAGACGGAAGATGGAGTGGGAGCCGGCGTGTACGGGGCTCGTCCGGGATGTAATATCTCGGTGAGCCTGGGAAGGCTAGCTACGGTCTTTCAGGCGGAGCTAGTCGCGATTATTATCTGCGCCGCCGAAATAAGAAGACGGGGAGTGCATAACTCCAGAGTCGTCATTTATTCGGATAGCCAGGCTGCTCTGCGGGCAATTGACTCGTGGGAGATCAGCTCAAGGCTGGTGTGGGACTGCCTAGGTGCACTAAGGGAAATTAGTAGCCATAATAAGGTCTTCCTGGTTTGGGTACCTGGGCACTCGGGTCACAGAGGCAATGAGGCGGCGGACCGCCTGGCCCGGGAGGGTTCAATGGGAGCGCTTATCGGGCCGGAGCCGTTCTGTGGTGTCTCAAGATGCCTCAGGAGTGCATCCATTAAGCTATGGATGCAGGACCGATCAAGGGAATGGTGGGTCAAAACTCCAGGCCAGAGACAGGCGAAAAAGTTTATCTATAGCTACTCGCCCAAGCTAACTGCAGAATTACTCCAACTAGGCCGGGTGGCCATAAGGATAGCAGTTGGCATTCTCACTGGCCACTGTAGATTAAATAAGCACATGCATCGCATGGGCCTGGCAACGGATAGCCTGTGCAGGTTTTGTCAGGAAGAAGAGGAGACGGCACTGCATGTGGTATGTCAGTGCGAGGGGCTGGTCTGGCTAAGGTACCGCCTCTTTGGTAAAGAGAAGCTGGTGCCAACAAGCCTCAGCCAGGGCCCTCTCTCGGACCTATTAAGTCTTCTAAGGCAAGCAGGACTCGAGAGGGTGCTCTGATGGCGGGTGCTCTGATTGACCACCTGGGAGCCCCCCCCCCAATTCCACAGTTCGGTTAAGGACAGGATAGGGGGAGGGTCTCCAACTAGGGGGGTGCCACAATAGATCCTTGGGGTGTCGCGGTGGCGTAGGCTGAATAGCCAATTCCCCCGGTAGAATCTATCTATCTATCTAAAGTGGTAAAGTAAAACGCACTTCCGGTTATTCGATTCTTTTCAAACTCGGAATTTCAACAACATATTTAATTCTAATTAACATTACTTAGATGACAGAATTGTCTAATAAACTGAAATAGCAGTTAAGATGAAAACTTAACCCACCCCTACCCGCAGAAGTGCCCTTAAATGAATTTTTCCCAGAGAAATGTTTCGCAAAAACGTAAAAAAAAAAAAAAAAAAAAAAAAAAAACTAGTAAAGTGGTACTTCCGGTTGAGGAATTTTGACAGATAACGCACAGTCAGATCCTATGGTGATACCTAAACGTAATATCATGTTTCAACTTTCTACAGTTTTTCGTTTTTGAGCGACGCAATACTTCCGGTTACAAGAGTAAGAGAAAGTAAAAATCTGTTGTGAAAGATCTAAATCACTTTTTCTTGCTGCAATGTTATTTACATTCTATTTGACAAATTTCTCTCAAACTGGGAATTAGTATTAAACATTTAGTTATTACATTCAAATATAGATGGCGGATATTTGTTGTTAAATAAAGAAAGCACTTGTTGATATTTAATTAGAACATAAGGACTACCTCAAGTATAATTCAGTGCGCAATGCTACAAAACTATGATTTTTACTTTCTCTTACTCCTAGTAAGAGGAAATATTGTAATCGTGTCAGATTTTAGGATATCGAGTTTACACCGGAAATATCCGTTTTTGAGGTCCCCTGAGTTCAAAAAAGTAGTTTTTAGCAAATGGTCTGTGTGTCAGTGTGTGTAAACCGCATATCTCAAAAACGAAAAACCGTAGAAAGTTGAAACTTGATATTCCATAAAAGGTATTACCATAGCATGTGACAGTGGGTCATCTGTCAAAATTCCTCAACCGGAAGTACCACTTAACTAGTTAATTTTTTTTTTTGTACTTTTTTGCATTTTTCTCAAAAATGGCTCCGACGATTTTCTTCAAACTTGGTACATCAATTACACATACAAAGTGCTACAACTTTTATTTGAAATGTTTCTCTGGGAAAATTCATTTAAAGGCAGTTATTGGGGTAAGGGTGGGGTTTTGTTTTTCTATAAAGTGCTATTCATAGTTGATTATACAATTCTATCATCCAAACAAAATTAATTAGAAATTAATAGATGGCTAAAATTCCGAGTTTCAAGAAAATTAGTAAACCGGAAGTGCGCTTATACGGGACAGTTTTTTCAGTTTTCGACGAATTTCATTAAATTTTGGTACACAAACTATAAAATTTGTCAATTATAATTATGAGAACTGGAGTAAGAGAAAGTTGTGTGAGTGTTTCACACCAGATTTTTTTACGAATACAATATAAGATGCTAGCTAAATAACTCATTCACTCTTTTGCCTGTGATTAAATTATTTGGTTTCAAAATTTATATGTTTCCCAATAAAAATGAGGATTAAACAATTTTACTTTTCATAAGAAAGTAAGGATTAAAGCAGGCTTGAACCAAAGCTACATATTGCTTTACCGTAATGAGCCAACAGAGGCCAATCTGAACCATTTAAAATTGATCAGAGACATTTTCCGTGGTAGCTTGCTTCACTTTGTGGTCATCGACCGGTTTCGGGCGTTCGCCCATCTTCAGGATGCGTTTTTCTGACAGTGTGACAACACAGATTTGCACAGAGCAAATTTAGTTTACATACTGACTGGTGTGTAAATTATTTGGACCAAATAGTTCTTACATAGATTTTAAAATTGCTAGTTATATATATATATATATTTAAAAAAAAAAAGTGTGCGTATTTGGATGATGTATGATGTATGTGAATGTTGTGTAAAAAGGTGATATGTTGAGTGGAATGCATAATAAAAAACTTAATTATAAAAAAACATATTTAGGTGTACATGCTTGCGAGGTTGTGAATGCTGTGTGAAAAAGTGAAATAATGACTGGAATGCGTAATTGTAAAAAACTTAATTATAAAAATCGCTTAATTTTAAATCATGTTAGTTTAAATCGTTATTTAATTTAATTTAAATTTATTCTATATATTTTATATTTTATTTTGGTTAGTTAATTGTAAAGTAAATCTCCCTCCAACAACAGAGTTTAAAAATTAGACCCTCACGTGTTGTTTCCATTGTAAGGAAAATTTGCCCTTTAACCCCCGAAACACGTGTTATCCCACCCAGCTGACCATACCCCTTGACCTAGTTTAGGAGTTTAGTTTTAAATGCAGTTAAAGCCAGTCAGTGTGTAAACTAAGTTTGCTCTGTGCAAGTCTGTGTTGTCACACTGTCTGAAAAACGCATCCTGAAGATGGGCGAATGCCCGATACAGGTCGATGACCACAAAATGAAGCAGGCTACCACGGAAAATGTCTCTGATGCTTTCCAGCTCTGTGGAACCAACCACCACAACAACCATTTAAAATTTCCAATATTTTAACATTTGAAATCGAAATATTACCAAAATTTTTTAATATGACCTTACACCGTCTAGACTCTAGAACAAACAACCAAGATATGGTACATTCGATCATGAATTGGCTCATTACATAACAAACAAACTTCTTCTGTATTGTCATTATGATATGGCGGAGAATAACCTAGGTACAATACACCAGCCTGAGCCTTAATTATCCACCTCATCTGTTCCAAAGATAAACTACAATTTTCACACCAGATATTTGTGTTATTACTGTCAGAAAATCTCGTAATATTCATTAAAAATGGTTTGTTATTTATTTGAAATATTTGTCTGGTAAACTGATATTGGGCATATCTGAAAGGAGTTTTGTTTATGTGCGGCTTTCCTCTATATTACCATTTCAGTAAAATTTAACTGTTCTATTTCAGCTGAATATTGTTTAAGATGATTAACTTATTATAATTCCGAGTTTATAGTAAAAGAAAGCAGACTGCTTTAGTCCGGACTATGCTAATCTATAATTTGAAATCATTCAAGACGCTAAATATCAAAGTTCAGAATAATTTATCACACGGTAATTTTTTTTTTTTTTATTATTTAAAAAAAAAAAAAAACAGATTTCTAATTTCATAAATTATTGACAGATAGAAAGTTTGTTAGTTCATTTATATATATAGGTATATACAGTGGAAAGTGTTCCCTTTACTATTTATGTGTTTGAATAAAAAAAAAAAATTAGTCGAAAATTTAAAAAAAACTGTTCAGTAAAAGCGCACTTCCGGTTTACTAATTCTTTTGAAACTCGGCAATTTTAGCCATCTATTTATTTCTAATTAATTTCGTTTGGATGATAGAATTGTATAATCAACTATGCTAGCACTTTAGAGCAAAACATAACCGCACCTCTCCCCTAAAAGTGCTCTTAAATTAATTTTCCCAGAGAAATGTTTTAAATAAAAATTGTAGATCTTTGTATGTGTAGTTTATATAGGAAGTTTCATGAAAATCATCGGAGCTATTTTTGACAAAATCGCGAAAAAAGTGAAAAAAAATTCATTTAGTAAAGTGGTAAAGTAGACACATTTCCGGTCATCCGATTTTTTTCAAACTCCGAATTTCAACAACATATTTAATTCTCATTAACATTATTTAAATGACAGAATTGTCTAATAAATTGAAATAGCACTTTAAAATAAGCCGTAACCCGACCCTCCCCTCAAAAGTACCCTTAAATGAATTTTCCCAGAGAAATGTTTCAAATAAAAGTTGTAGCTCTTTGTATATGTAGCTGATATTACAAATTTAAGGAAAATCGGAAAAAAGTATAAAAAAACAACTAGTAAAGTGGTACTTCCGGTTGAGGAATTTTGGTACTGTCAGATCCCATGATGATACCTAAACGGAATATCAAGTTTCAACTTTCTACGGTTTTTTGTTTTTGAGCTATGCTGTTCACATAGGTACACAAAACACATACACACACACACACAAGAACCATTTGTTAAAAACCACTTTTTTTGGCCTCAGTGGACCTCAAAACGGATATTTCCGGTGAAAACCCGATATCGAAAATTTGCCACGATTACAATACTTCCTCTTACTAGGAGTAAGAGAAAGTAATAAACGTTATATCAAATCAAGCAGGCTGTGGGTAATGGGTTATAGGTGGGTTATAGAGTGTTTTAGTCGCTAGTGGCCAAGTCTTCTTTACTCTATAATTATTCAATCTCTATGGCATTGGTTTGTTTGTTTTTTATTTCTTTTTGATCAGCTGATTAAACAAATAAAAAATAAAACTGATATTCAAAATAGCTTGCCAGATACAGGCATTAGTATTTAGGTTACACACTCATATTTCTATTTGATAATTTATTAGCATATCATATTGAGATAACATTGACCTCATTGTTCTATTTCTGTACCCAGTACATCGTGACATGTGTACACCAGGGACCAACCTCGCTATTCTATTAGCATTTTGTTTTTTAACACGTGTGTATTTGCATTCTAATATGGTTAGCGGCTGGCTGGCTTGATTGTTAATGGCAATGCGATCGTATCAGTTGTAGCAAAACATTTTTCCAACTAGAAACTTGAAAAATGCAATAGGAGAAAAATTATGTGAATTTTTCACAGCAGGTTTTATTTTATCCTTGAACAGAGGCAATGAAAGGGTACCTCAGAATGAGGTGCAAGGGAGAATGGGTGAGAACCTTTCGGGGGGATCACACTAGGATCGAGGACGAAATTTGGCGAGTGAACCGATTTCTGCTATCTAAACTTGATGAGACGAGCAAGAAATGGGGATTTGAGAGAGATTATGAGATTACGATTGGTAGTATGGGGGATGATAACTTCACGAGGCCAACAGAGTCGGGCAGCGGTATTATTCGCTGCTATTCAGATGGCTCTAGGCAGGAGGGCACTGGCCTGTCGGGGGCGGGAGCATGGTTTCAGGAGTTGGACAGAGGGAGTTCGGTAGCCTTGGGTGGGTTGGCCACGGTCTTTCAGGCAGAGGTGGTGGGCATTATTGAATGCTGCCACCTGGTGGTGGAGTGGCAGGGAGAGTTCAAGGAAGTGCGGATTTTCTCGGATAGCCAGGCCGCACTAAGGGCTTTGAGTAAGCCTTGGTGGAGTTCGAAATTGGTGGGAGAATGTCGGAGGAAGCTCAATGCTTTAGCTCGGAGGGGTACGGTGCGCCTCTATTGGATACCCGGACACGCGGGAATAGAGGGGAATGAGAGGGCAGACCAGTTGGCTAGGGAGGGATCATCTCAACCATTTTGCGGTCCTGAACCAGCCCTGGCTGTCACAAAGACGTTTCGTGACAAACAGATTAGACTTTGGGAGACGAAAGTTTTGGAGAAACGCTGGGGGGACACGCAGGGGTGCCTCCAAGCCAAAAGATTTATAAAGACAAGTAGGCAGGGAACTTCGGAGTATCTCCTGTCCCTTAGTAGGACGGGTCTGAGGACCCTGATAGGGATAGTGACTGGACACACTTGGGTGTCCAGCCACTTGTTTAATATAGGGAGGACGTCTAGTCCCATTTGTCAGAACTGTGACGACGGAGTCAGGGAAACGGTGTACCACTACCTTTGTCAGTGTCCCCGTTTCGCTGGTACTAGGTTTCGTGTTTTTGGGAGGGCATCACTCTCGCAGGATTGTCTGCGCGAGCTGGAGTTTCGGGATATCTTGGGATACTGTAGATTAACCAGTAAGCTACCGGGGGAGATTTATTAAGGCGATAGGGGGGTATCAGGGGGGATAAAGGCCACATAGGCTTAGGTCCCGCGCCATTGGGCATCCGAACTATAATTTATCCTTGAACAGGTTATTTTAGCTTATCAGCCATATTGTTATAAACAAAATCTGACATGATTATTCACTGCTCACACGACATTCCCTTACTACTGCATACATATTGGCAGTGTGATGGTAACGATACCATCCTGATAGATATCTATATGTGCCACTAGCAATTGATGTTTCATGTTGGGCCTCCTGGTTTCCACCGGTGCCTCAGTTCACTAAAGAAAATTTTGGAAAACTCAAAAATCTATTCTATTAAATAACAATTTTCTTTAAACTTGTTATTCTAGCAACGCATTTTATGTAATATAACATTGTAACCGGACAATTACATTGAACTGGTACTTAGAGAGGAAAATTAACGTAGCAACCATTGTGCACAATCCTCAAAATACCATTGATTCATAGAAAAATAACATTTATAGGTCTTAATGTTGGTATCAGATCTGCAAAGATTAAAAGAAAATTGTTAGCGTTGTTTACCAGAAGATTGCGCAAAACTGATAAAAAAAAAAAAATTCCACATCCGTTTGTCACATTTTGTCGGAAATGTTGGATGTACAAAATGGAAAGAAATATATTATAAAACTTACTGCGATTTTTACTGTCTCTTACTCCTAGTAAGAGGAAGTATTGTAATCGTGTCAAATTTTCGATATTGAGTTTTCACCGGAAATATCCGTTTTGAGGTTCCCTGAGTCCAAAAAAGTGGTTTTTAGCAAATGGTCTGTGTGTGTGTGTGTGTGTATGTATGTGAACAGCATCGTTAAAATAACCGAAAAACCTTAGAAAGTTCAAACTTGATATTCCTTTAGTTATCTATCACCAAGGGATCCGACAGTGGGTCATCTGTAAAAATTCCTCAACCGGAACTACCACTTTACTAGTTTTTTTGTTTTTTTTTTACGTTTTTGCGATTTTCTCAAAAATGGCTCCGACGATTTTCTTCAAACTTGTTCTATCAACTACACATACTAACAACTACAACTTTTATTTGAAACATTTCTCCGGAAAAATTCATTTAAGGGCACTTTTGGGGGAGGGCTGTGGTTGGGTTTTCATCTAAAGTGCTATTTCAGTTTATTAGGCAATTCTGCCATCTAAATAATGTTAATTAGAATTAAATATATGGTTGAAATTCCGAGTTTGAAAAAAATCGGATAATCGGAAATGCGTGTACTTTACCAGTTTACTAAATGATTTTTTTTTTTTTCACTTTTTCGCGATTTTCTCAAAAATGTTTCCAATGATTTTCTTGAAATTTCTAATATAAACTAAACATGCAAAGATCTACATTATTTATTAAAAACATTTCTCTGGGAAATTTCATTTAAGTGCACTTTTAGGGGAGGGTTGGGGTTACAGCTCCCTTTAAAGTCTATCATAGTTTATTATACAATTCTATCATTCCAACTACATTAATTAGAAATAAATAGATTAAATTGCGGGTTTCAAAAAAAATAGTAAACCGGAAGTGCGCTAGTACTGAACAGTTTTTCAGTTTTCGACGAATTTCATTAAATTTGGTGCACAAACTATAAAATTTGTCAATTATAATTTTGAGAACTGGAATAAGAGAAAGTTTTGTGAGTGTTTCATACCAGATTTTTTTTATTTTTGAAATATTTCATTTTCAAACATATAACACATAAACACACACAAAATAACATATTTTGTTCATACTCAGACAACATCAAAATATCTATTTCCGGTGAAAAACGGAATTTGAAAAATTCGACACCATCGCAGTACTTCTTCTTGAGAAATTAAGTAACTCAACTTTCTGGTCAGGTTTAAATATTCATTTGGGTGTTGTTACGTTCTTTACAAGAACTAATAGTTCCATCGTGTTCAGTCATCTGTGATGTTTTGGCTATAATCGGCTCCGTCAACAACTTAATGAAGTTTAAAGTAAGGCGGCCTTCATCTTCATCTTTAGTATGTACAAATCGATTTAATTTTTGCAAAATGTCGGTAAGGAAACTTCATGAACTTAAAGATGATATGCGGTATTTTATCCGTCTTAGCATTATTATTATTTGTCTGTGGGGAGGGAAACCCTACGCTATCCAAAGCCTCACTGAGCCCATATAGATACCCCAAGAAAAACAACAACAAACGCGGGTCTAGAACAAAAATCCAGACCTGGATCTAATCCATCTAGATTCACCGCAGTCCAAATAAATCGGACAATAACCTTGAGCGGAAATAGCCTAAGCTCTTCCACAGATATCCTATTCCGAACCAAACGTCCTGAACCTAATTTGCTCACAACCCAGGCAATCAGTCAAAGATGACTGGGTATTTCCTCCTCTGTCTCACAGACTCTACAAAATGGATCCGGCATGTTGAGCCCCATTATGTGAGATGTCTCCTTAAACCACAATGTCCAGTAAGAGATACAACCAGATGCCTGAGAGCGCTCCGTGAAAAACACAGCAACGTCTCACTGATGGCCTTGTCCGGACTCCCCCGATGTGCATTTCGTACTGCCGAAAACCAACTGAGCTCATTCATAAGGATGAATGCTGTAAAGCTGTGCATATCTGGAAGCCTGACAGACATGTGCCAGAAGAGAGGCGCCTGATTTGGCAAACCATCCACCTCCTCATTCCCAAAAAATTCCCATGTGATCTGGCTCCCAGACTAGAAGCACATCCTTCAGAGAAGAAAGCTCTTCCAGTCTTTTTGAACTCCGTCTTAGCATACATTTTTCTTTTCATATAATAGAAATATGCATGATATGACGGATAAAATACAGATGTTATCCAGCATTGCGGACCCATCCACATATTAAAGATGATAAGTTTTGGTTGTATATAGGTAATTCAAAAATTTTCGATTTTGCCCAATATTTTTTATTTAAATTGTTATGTTTTTCTGGGTAATCCATATGTTTGGCTTCTTTTTCAAACTATTGTTACAAGTTTTGTTGGGGCTGGCATACACCGCAGCCACCGGTATCATTATGCATCAAAAGCTAACAAGTAAAATCCCTCTCATGTAAAATGATGCCCACCAGCTTGCTTGAAGATAAAAAAAAACGTATCAATTAAAATTGTGTAATTTATAATTGGGGTAAAAGAAAGTCCTGTGCTTGTGTGAGTGTTCCATATCACATTTTTTAAGAGAGTTGAATGATTTCACAATCATTAGCCAATCACCTTGGTGCATGGTGTCCTTGAACTTTTGAACTTTTAAACATTTATTATTTGGAATGCAATTTGAACAGTGAATTCGAGCAGTGCTCAGCAGAATTTATCTATTTATCTGTCTGTCTGTCTCACTCTCTAGATAATATATATACTATAATTCATGCCTACTACCGACACATTACTTATAGCGTGAGGTTGGCACCGCTGTATTGGCAGTTGGTACTACTGTTTGCTGAGGCCTGGCTCAACTTGTTGATTACCCGCCTGCCCTCTATATCAACAGGTACCCGTCTGTACTACACTTGTTTCTTCGTACAACTCTCCGCTTATCCTCGGCCATACGTCTTATTTTTACATTCTAACCTTTATTGTTAGGGAAAGGCTTCTGGTTTTTTGCTCTTGAATTTTGCTGGCTAAAAATTACAAGAATATACTTTTGCTTGATAGTCAAAGAATTGAGCTGTAGCTTCTTCTAAATGAACTTTGTGTTAATGGCATTTCCTTTGGTCATGGCGACAGTACCACTTCCAAGAAGTGATGTTACGGCCATTCCATTCCCTCATTTATTCTTCCATTTGTGCCTTAATGCTCCTTGTATCTTATCACAAACAAAAAGTCGGCTATTCGAATAAATACTCACAATTTGGATTGGATGTTTTTAGGCGGGTGGGGTGGGGTGTGTGGAAGCGGGTGTGGCGCCAAATCACTTGCACTCTGAATGATCTACTGTGATCGTGTTAGTCATCTGTATAGTGTAATACCTAATGTGTAATTATAGTGACCTGTATGTGTGTGGTGTATGTTTTTTTTTACTTTTTTTAAATATATATTTGTCAGCATTGCTCCACTAAAGTATTACATGCAATTATATACAGATCATTAACTGTTTAGGATTTAATTGTTTAGTATAAAAAAAAGTAACTTAGTTGATGGACACATTTGTACTATTATTATGAATATGTCAATATCATCAAAGATATAAATATACTCACTTGTAAGATATTATTCTATTCATTTGTATAAAGTATATGACGAAAACTATAAACACGAGTAAATTGAAATCCTAAGAATTCTAGTAAAAGGGGACAAAATTCAGCAATTTTCATATACGTACAGAATATATACGTATATGTATAAGTATATATAATTTCTATTTATTTAGTTGTATATTTTTTATTTATTTATTGTTTGTTTTATTTATTTATAATTTTTATTTATTTATTTATTTCTGTTTCTATTTAATTTTTTTTTATTTTTTTTTATTTATTATTATTTATTATTATTTATTTTATTATTATATTGTTTTATTTATTTGTTAGTTATATTATTATTTATTATTGATTATGATTATTTTATAATTTTTTTTTTATTATTTGTTTTTTAATTTTTTTTTATTTTATTTGTGTGTGTGTGTATACACTGTACACATTGTATAGTTGCACCCTTAAACCGCCTCTGTAAGACTTCAGATATATTTCGGTGAATATTAGAGGTGCCATTGTATTGCTGGGCTGTATCGTCCTGCAAGACTCCAAGAAGTAGGTAGTCCACTTCCCACAACGGGACACTAACACAACTCTCTCTTACTGTTAATACTTCTAAACAAATTTTCTTCAAACGTGAATTGTTACTATAACGAGAAAACCTAAGTAAGGGCAGAGTAGCAACTGCTGAATTTGAAGCCGGGACCTCCGTAGATCCCGCAGTACTAGCACTGAGCTAATTCTGCCACAATGTTTTTAATTACCATATACTCAGTGGCGCTTTGTAGGGAAATCTAAACGTCACTCCGCTTCCCTTCAAAACCCCCTCTAAAATCCAATTTACCTTTGAAAAAATGTTTTTAAAAAAAATGAGAGATCTACGCCCGCCGAATAAGCATACGAAATTTAAAGAAATTCACACCACACTCACACAGACTAAGTGTATTTACAATATAAATATTTACACATTTGAAAAGATCGTAATATTTACATACAAGTAAGAGAAAGTGAAGTTCAAATTATATTTGCACAATAGAAACTTATGGTAATTGACAGGAAACATACAGTTCTGTCAGCTAATGTTTTTAAAAACTTTTTACAATCGTTTGTTTAAATCTAATAAATAAATACTCTCCTATAATTTCCATTTGTTTATAATACGAGGCGTGATTCAAGGTTAAGTAGTTATTTAATTTAATTTTGTTTATTTATTTTTTAATGTTTGCTTTAATTAAAAGTCTCAGATAAACAATTTTTTTTTTCATTAAAGTAGATAATAAATAAATAGAAAATTAATAAAAACCAATAAGGATATTTTCTTCTTAGTATTTTAGAATTTTTGTATTAAATATATATTAAATATAATTTAACATAATATTCTTATCAGTGGTATTATATTATCATTATTTAGCTACCTTTTTTTTTTTTAATTAAACTTGGATTATCATTGTTTGTCTTCTTTTAAATTCCCGATTATTAAAAATTAAGAATACCAGTAACAAACTGCTCAACAATAGATATATTTAACTGTTCTCTCCCGTGATGTAGAAGGAAGTATGGAAGTCAAAGAAATAATTTGGAACAACCTGGGAACTTGCTGATTGATTGTGAGGTCTAGTTTTAGCCCCACTCACTCCAGCCCCAGTGATTGCTTAGGATAGCTTGATCAATTTCCTGGTGATATATGTATAAACGAAAGTATATATAATACAAATTTTCAGGTAAGTATTTCATTTTTGGATATATTTTGTTCTCATTGACAGACGTAGACTATTCATAAATTAAATAAAATAAATCGTGCTCAGTGGACGATAACAAGTGTGTCCTCTTGTGAAAAGTTGACACATGATCGCTGTACTCTCTGTTAGTAAAAACTCGCTATCAGAGCCGTAAGAGAAACTATTGCAGGTGCCATGTTCTTTATTTGAAACAGATCAGTTGATTAGGTTGGTTGGCTGCTGGGGCCGACCTTCAACACACTACAGGACTGCTAATACAGATAACAAACTGGACAGTAGTATATTGTTTGGAACACACATTGTTTTATATGGAATCACAATTAACGTGTCTTCATTACTGCTTAGCCTGCTACTAACGTAATATATCTTACATTTTACAATAAAAACCCTTATATTCGTAATATCGGCATTATAAATTCTTATAATTAATAAACTACAGTATATAATTAATAACCGAAACTACAGTAAGACAAAATTACTTTAGATTCAATAACAATTTCTATCCAGCTACAGAATGGGACACCCGACATCTGCAATTCTATCTGAAATTTTCATGCAACATGCATTTAGAAGACATTTACGTCCCACAGATAAAAGAACATTTCAACATAACATTTTATGGACGTTACGTTGATGACTCAATACTTATACTCGAACTTGACATTGACATAGATACACTCTTAAACTATTTAAACAACCTCCACCCCAATATGAAATTCACACATGAGTACGAGAACGATGGTACTCTCAACTTTCTAGACATAAAATTTACCAGAAATAATAACAAAATAGACTATGGGTTTACAGAAAGCCCACTTCTACTGACACCATAATACCTTCCAGTTCTCATCATCCCACTCAATACAAACTAGCAGTCCTCAGACACCTCACTAACAGGCTAGAAACTATATCACTCACAGCGACCAACCACAAACAAGAACTCCATAGCCACAAAAAACTGATACCCTGCTAGCTTTGTCAATAAATTATTAAGAAAAAACAGACTAAACCGCAACTAAGACGAATGCCTCACAACACCAAACATATTCGCCATTTTCACGTACATAGCAAACGAGTTACAAACTGACAAACTTTTTCAAAAAACTAGGTTTGAGAACAGCATTCAGAACAAACAATAAACTTGTAAGTAAAATATACACACATACTGAAACAACCAGCCTGTATGACAAAAGTGGTATTTACAAACTCTGTTGCCTCGAATGCAATTGTACGTACGTGGGCCAGACCGGAAGATGCCTCAAAGACAGGTTTAAAGAACACCTACGCTCATACAAATACAACAAAACCGACTCCACTTATGCTAACCACCTTATAAAGAACAACCACGAACCACAAAGTATAGAAAAAAACAATGGTCCCATAATACCTAGGTACAAAAAGAAGACGAATGGACATTCTAGAAAAAATAGAAATGTACAAACACAAGAATGTCCAAAAAACATAATGAATGACCAAATAAACTATAACTCATACTCTTTAAGGTCATCCTCACACCTAACTATATTACAAACAAACCACCAACTAGTATAAAAGACACATCTATGCATATATTATAAGTAACCACATAACACAGACACACTTATATAATATATAAAATATACGTTCACTCACACGCACACACGCGCGCACACACACACACACAAACACACCAACAAATAAAAATGCATGATGCAGGCACCACTTATTCATTCTAGCCTGTGGAACCCAATTCTCTTCTTCCCTCGATTAAAAATACAGATTATTTGCATGATATACTTTTGAAATTACCTATCGCGCCTTATAAAAAAATACCTTAACGAATGCCTCCACGACATCTCGCTCAACATATTCTTAATTTAATTTAAAAATAAATTAATATTATTTAAAAATAAGCATGAAAAAAACAACGAATACATTTGATTTCCTCTATTATTTATTTTAATATCATCTCCAATTTACCGTGTGCTGCCAACCTTCTTACATATTAATTTCCCTACATATTTTCTTGTATTAACCTGCTTGGATTTCAGATCTATTTATTATTTGTACCAGCTTTTGACTGTCCATAAACGTTGCATTGCCTTTCTTCAAACTTTATCTATTCTTTCTTAACTTTATCTATACGACTGAAATTTCTTATCCCCCCCCCCATAATAAAATATGACTTGATAAAACTGAGTCATGCTTAACACCACTATTAAAATGTAGTTACAAAATATCCTTCAAAACATGCTATTTATTATACACTATTTTCTAATGTCTAATCATAATTTATAATAATTCCACTTTGTCATTAAACACACGCACATAGTAACATAACCTTATAATCTCCCCACATAATGTGAGTGTAACAGAAACATTGCGCTGAAGTGAACTTTCTGCAAGAACTTGGTGAATTTGCTCTGACGATGGATGAAAATCAGAAACGGATCAGGAACAAAAGGCTACGATGGAATAAAATACCAGAAATTAATAAGCTCTTATCAGAATGGTCTTTTATTATTTAAACGAGTGCAGCGTTGGTTTAGCCAAATGTGACGTTAAAACATTGATCTGATTACAATCAATAAACAAATGCCGAGCAGTTAAATTGGGAAGCTGCAATCAGTACCGACCCTGATGGCCAATGCTAGAAATTACTTAGGTATATATACAATTCGGTCCAATTATTTTCAGTAACTTTTTCGTATCCTATGAAGGTCTCGTCACATAAATAAATAATACTTTTATAATTTCATTCATTTTGAAATTCGATTAATCTTCTTTATCAATTCGAAACGCTTAAAATATCGAACTGAAGAAAAGCGAAAACTCTGTAAGGAAAATTACATTACTTACTACTTAGAGGCGTGCACCAACAGCCAAACATTTGGATGCTCGCAAGGGAAAGCTAACATAATAATTCATCATTTACCTCTCAGCGCAAGAAATAAAAATCCCAGACTAAGACCGGAGTAATCGAACCGTGGAACACAATCGATCCGTGAATATCTAAGTACTGTTCACTTCATTGTTGTCCACACTGGGCAGTAATTTTGCAACTAAATATTGTTTACATACAATATAAAAAGAATTTGCCAAATCGTAATTATTGAAGTACGCAGACTTCTTTTAGTTTATTTCATTTTTGTTGATTGCAAAAATTAAAGTCCTGACAGATTTTCTAATTTTTGTTTTGTCCAGAAATGCAATTCTATAGGCCCTTCACTTTACTGCCGTAGGCGGCACTATTGCGCACGTGCAAATGTTCCAAATTATAATCACTGGCAAACAGCATCAATCCAGAACAAAACATCTCAGTAGCTTAAACTTGATATTCCATTTGGTATTACGATAAGTTATGCACCAAAAACTCACAAACGATGTTACAATTTTACTAATTATTTTTTTCACATATTTTGCAATTTTCTTGCTAAACAACTGCAACGGTTTTCTTCGCAAGTTAGACGGAAGTAAAATTGTAAAATACTTTGATACTTATCCTCACTGGCTCCCATAGTTTGTTGTGGTGGTTGGTTCCGCTGTAACATGATTGGTATTGGGGGGGGGGAGGTAAATTAAATATGTTAATTAATAATAAATTATTATAATTCATATTTGAAATCTTCTCTAAAGGGATCTCGTGAGGTCTATGTTTATACAGAAGTTGGAGAGGATGAAAAAACAATTAAATATATAGATTCAAAAAATATATAATTAAAAACAATATATATAAAATAAAAAATCTGTAGAAAACACTCACACAACTTTCTCTTATTCCATTCTCCAAATTTAGAATTGATAGCTTTTATAGTTTTGTGTATCAAATTTAACGAAATTCGTCGAAAATTGAAAAAACAGTTCAGTAAAAGCGCACTTCCGGTTTATTAATTTTCTTAAAACTGGGAATTTTTTTCTAATTAATTTTGTTTAGATGATAGAATTGTGTAATCAACTATGATAGCAATTTAGAGGAAGCTGTAACCCCACCCCTCCCCCAAAATTGCCCTTAAATGCATTTTCCTGGAGAAATGTTTCAAATAAAAGTTGTAGCTCTTTGTATGTGTGGTTGATGTACTAAGTTTAAAGAAAATCGTCGGAGCCATTTTTGAGAAAATCGCAAAAAAGTAAAAAATCCAACTAGTAAAGTGGTACTTCCGGTAGGAATTTTAACAGATTTTAGTCAGATCTCATGGTGATACCTAAACGGAATATCAAGTTTCACCTTTCTACGGTTTTTCGATTTTGAGCTATGCTGTTCACATACATACATACACACACACACCATGTGCTAAAAAACACTTTTTTGGACTCAGGGGACCTCAAAACGGATATTTCCGGTGAAAACTCGATATCGAAAATTTGACACGATTACAATACTTCCTCTTACTAGGTGTAAGAGAAAGTAATAAATACAGTATTGCGTTACAAGAACATAAGTGTCTTGTCATTTAGGAGAAACTGTTTTTTATAAAACTTACATATTTAACATATTTTCTGACTTGAAGAAGGTAGGGTTCCTTGGGGCACTTCCACCACTCACTACTGTAACATGGCTTTTTCTAATGACGGACTTCACTCTTTTTACGGTATAAATTTTGAATTGAACTCTCTCCCTAAAAGGGTCCACCTTATATATTCTACCTCCACCCCGGAGAAAGTGAGAAGAGGGAAATTCCCTTTGTCCTAAATTAATGTAATGATAGGGGTAGGCCAGGTATCCTCTGACTCAACTAACTGTTTCTTTTGTGTCTTTCAACCTTCAAAAAACCCAGCTTTATAAATATGTACATTGGAAAAATTTCCTACTTTACAATTATAAAATATTTATCAAGGATATACTTTGATACAATTTATATTTATTAATTCTACCAAAGATGTACATATTACACCGCAGTGCTGGAAAGTATCAGAGACATTTTCCATGGTACCTGCTTCATTTTGTGGTTATCGACCGGTTTCATGCGTTCGCCTATCTTCAAGATGCGTTTGTCAAACTGAATTTGCTCTGTGCAAGTCTGTGTTATCACACTGTCTGTCTGACAAACGCATCCTGTCGAAACCGGTCGATGACCACAAAATGAAGCAGGCTACCACGGTAAATGTCTCTGATAGACGGATGTAAGTCTGTCAATTTTTTTTTTTTTTTTTTAATTTAAGGCGCGTCAACATCTATGGTCATTGGCGCCCGGAACCTTCTCAGGGCACTCACTGCCGGCCTCCGGGCAGTGTTCTCTCGTTACAGAGTCTGTCAATATTGTATTTGAATTGAGTTTTGAGGGCTTTTGGGAAAAGAAGGTTATTATTGTTGGGACTACCCTCCCTTAAGTTTTATATACCAGAGTTGAATGTGTTTTAAACATTGCAAGTTTGATGGATGTGTTGAGTATTCAAAACGGCTAATATGGTTTTGGAGACAATAACACCTCTCGGACTCCTTCTAAATTGTTTGCTAACTATTCTCTTGGATTTTTATTTGAAATTTCTTTCACAGAAAATTGATTATAGTGTTCCTGGGATGTCAGGCAACCCTTCGAAGTGCCATTCAATTATAACCTATTCGTCCCCCTCCCATACAAAATTGAAGGCAAATCGATATTTAATGAAAATTGTAAGTGTGAAGGAAAATTTTTCATTTAGAACCCTAATAGGCACAGTAAGAGAAAATCCTATGAGTGTTATACATTGTAGATTCTTGTAATTTTATTGAAACCCTAATAATTTGGTAATTAAACGTTGGCAACATGGTGGTTCATTTTAATTTCTACAAAACAAAAAAACAACTTTTTACTTTCTCTTACTCCTAGTAAGAGGAAGTATTGTAATTGTGTCAAATATTTGATATCGAGTTTTCACTGGAAATATATCCGTTTTGAGGCCCCCTGAGTGTGTGTATATGTATGTATGTAAAACGAAAAATCGAATAAAGTTCAAACTTGATATTCCGTTTAGTTATCACCATGGAATCCGACAGTGGGTCATCTGTCAAAATCCATAACCGGAAGTACCACTTTACTAGTTTTTTTTTTTTTAAGTTTTTGCAATTTTCTTAAAAATGGCTCCAACGATTTTCTTCGAATTTGACATATCAATTACACATACTAACAGCTACAAGTTTTTTTTGAAAAATTTCTCCGGGAAAATTCATTTAAGGGCACTTCTGGGGGAGGGGTGGGTGTTAGGTTTTTTGATCTAAAGTGCTATTTCAGTTTATTAGACAATTCTTTCATCTAAATAATGTTAATTTGTATTAAATATGTTGTTGAAATTCCGAGTTTGAAAAAGATCGGATGACCGGAAGTGCGTTTACTTTACTACTTTACTAAACGATTTTTTTCACTTTTTCGCAATTTTCTCTAAAATGACTTCGACGATTTTCTTAAAACATCCAATATAAATTAAACATACAAAGATCTACAACTTTTATTTAAAACATTTTTCTGGGAAAATTCTTTAAGGGCACTTTTAGGGGAGAGGTGGGGTTATATTTTTCTCTATAATGCTATCATAGTTGATTATACAATTCTATCACCCAAAGAAAATTAATTAGAAATAAATAGATTGCCAAAATTAAGGAAATTAATAAACCGGATGTGCGCTTTTACTGAACAGTTATTCAGTTTTCGACGAATTTCATTAAATTTGGTACACAACAATAAAATTTGTCAATTATAATTTTGAGAACTGGAGTAAGAGAAAATAAGAGAAAGTCACAACAGATTTTTTATTAATTGATTTTAGTATGTTTTACTTGATGATATAACTGCAGTGATACAGTAAAAGAAACTGATATCTATCTAAAAATGGTAAGATTTCTGTAAAGTTGTAAAATTGTAGAAAAAAATAGACAGACATTGGTTCTAGGTTGGCAGCACTGAGCTAGTCTGCGATACGTTTACAGGTCCATTTGTTGAGGAGGCCGGATGGGGGTCTGGCAAACCGGCCGGCACTCTTGGGAAATCCTCCCTCCACAGTGATAATATATTCAGGTATATTTTGCACATACAGTTGCCGGTCTGCAACACAAGTGCCTTCTATCTATGCCAGACCTGCTCTCATTGGACCACAGTATACAAACATTTTTTTTTTTTCCCACTTTTCTCCATAAATATATTTAAGCAGCTGATTTAACGGACACTCTATAAAGTGATTGATTGTATTTTTTGACTACATTTTTTTAATGCTCAACCGTGCAGTGAATACGAATTGTTTCAATATATAGGCAGCTCCCTCTATCAGCTACTAACAAAACTTGTAATAGCCGTTTAAACATGGATCCTCCACATCCTTCAATGAAATTAACTTCTCCGCAAATTCAAAATAAAAATCTGGTTGTGAAACACTCACACAACTTTCTCTTACTCCTGTTCCTCAAAATTATAATTGACAAATGTTATAGTTTGTGTACCAAATATAACGAAATTCGTCGAAAAATGACAAAACTTTCCAATAAAAGCGCACTTCCGGCTTACTAATTTTCTTAAAACTTGGAATTTTGGCCATTTATTTATTTCTAATTAATTCTGTGTAAAGTTTTTCCCTCTAAACTAGCTACTGCAATTAGTTTTTAAGTGGGTTCGTATAGATAAAATACTCTAAACTTCAATAAAGAAAACACCAATTTATTGTTATACACAATAAATTACAAAATACAACACTTAATAATAATTACTTCACAGTTTAAACCACAAAAGTTCACTTTGTTCACTTTTTATACACTTTTCACAAACTAGTGACTTCATTTGTAACTGGAAACTCTCTCAACTCTCTGTAGTTCCTCTATTTATACCGGTGGAGAACCTTCTAGAATCCTCTCCTTTGTTCCAGAAAGAACTATTTGCCAGCGCTTCCTAGCGGCCAGTAAGAGAACTTGAGGTTCCTACTCTCTCTCCTAGATAGCACCACCGGCTTCGTTACAATATTATTTAGATGATGGAATTATGTAATATACTGAAAAAGCATTTAAAGGAAAAAAACCTAACCCCACCACTCCCCCAAAAGTGCCCTTAAATGAATTTACTTGGAGGAATGTTTCCAATAAAAGTTGTAGCTCTTTCTATGTGAGTTGATATACCAAATTTAATGAAAATTGTTGGAGCCATTTTTGAGGAAATTGCAAAAATGTAAAAAAAAAAAAAACTTGTAAAGTCGTACTTCCGGTTGTGAAATTTTGACAGATAAGTTTACTGTCGGTTGCCATGGTGATATCTAAACGGAATATCAAGTTTGAACTTTCTGCGATTTTTCTTATTTCGAGCTATACTGTTCACACTTAGATACACACACACACAGAGACTATTTTCTAAAAACCACTTTTTTGGTCCCAGGGGAGGACGTAAAAACGTGTATTTCCGGTGAAAACTTGAAATCGCAAATTTGTGACACTATTACAATACTTCCTCTTAAAGAGAAAAGTCACCAATTTGACTAGGATCATAATCCTCCCTCTCCCATTTTCCTCAGAAAGCGAAAAATCTGGGTGTCTGATTTTTAGAAACTAATTGTTCATACCTAGGAGTTCACAAAACATGTATTTCTGAGGGAAAAGTCATTGACGAAAATCTGACACAATCTTACGTTAGTAAATAAAGGAAACAGTTTTTTTTATACACATGATATATGGTAGTAAAAAAGAGAGAATGTGCATGGTGATATTGATATTGGAGTTGCGGCTATATAGTCGAAGTATGCTTGCTAGATATACACCGAGTACAGCCAGGTGATCAAGGAGATAGAAGTTAGTGAGGTGTCTCGGAGGGCGGGGGGGGGCTGATTTGCAATATATCTGGAACACGTGCAAGCAAGTTTACTTTGCGGCTTTGCTACTCTCTGGTTAGTTCGTTCTGTCTGGCGTGTATGTCTTACAGTGCGATTGCCCCCTCAGGCTTCCATTCTATCCTAGGACCTGTTAATATTCTGTATTAGCTCGTTCACATTTCCTTCTCCCAACAAACACCTATCCTCCATTATTTTCACTTACTCCAGTTGGAGTTGGAAATTGAGTTTTATCGACTACATGTTTTCACATTACTGAATTACTTTCTTTAAAATTTCTTGTGGATGATTCTCTCGGAAAGGGTTCTAATTATTTTATTTGAATTTCTAAGTGCCCTTCATATTCATTTGAAACATTGGTGCATCAAAAATTGCCCTTTTAAGAGCACTATAGAAGCTTCTCAACTTGAAACATCACCTCTAAAGTGCCGCTTCAGTAAAATGTACGGTGCAACTCTTATTTAACATCAAGGTACATTGCTATAATCTCAAAAAGTTTGAAGAAAATCTATTTACCAGAAATGTGAAATTACAGAACGGATTCTTTTTACTTTCTCTTACTCCTATGTAAGAGGAAGTATTGTAATCGTGTCAAATTTTCAATATCGAGTTTTCACCGGAAATATCCGTTTTGAGGTCCCCTGAGTCCAGAAAAGTGGTTTTTAGCAAATGGTCTGTGTGTGTGTGTGTATTTGAACAGCATAGCTCAAAAACAAAAACCGTAGAAAACTGAAACTTAATATTCCGTTTAAGTATCACCATGCGATCAACATTCCTTTATCTGCCACAATGCCTGAAACGAAGTACCACTTTACTATTTTCTTCTTTTGGTTTTTTACGTTTTTGCTATGTTTCTCAAAATGTGCTCCGACATTTTTCTTGAAACGTTCGGTAAATATAAACTAAACATGCAAAGATCACAACTTACTTGTAAACATTTTCCGGGGCAATGCATTTAAGGTCACTCCTGGGGGAGTGGTTGGAGTTTAGGTTTTTATCTTAACTGCTATTTCAGTTTATTAGACAATTCTATCATCTAAATAATATTAATTAAAATTAAATATATTGTTGAAATTCCGAGTTTGAAAAAAATCGGATAACCGGAAGTGTGTTTATTTTAACTCTTTACTAAATGATTTCTTCACTTTTTCGCGTTTTTCTAAAAAAAAATGGCTTCGACGATTTTCTTGGAACTTCGTATATAAACTAAACATGCAAAGATCTACATCTTTATTTCAAACATATTCTCTGGGAAAATTCATTTAAGGGCACTTTAAGGGGAGACGTAGGGTTACAGCTTCCTTTAAATTGCTATCATAGGTGATTATACAATCCTATCATCCAAACAAAATTAATTAGAAATAAATAGATTCCCAAAATTCCGAGTTTTAAGAAAATTAGCCAACCGGAAGTGCGCTTTTACTGAACAGTTTTTTTCAATTTTCTACGAATTTCAATAAAATTTGATACACTAACTATAAAATTTGCCAATTATAATTTTGAAAACTGGAGTAAGAGAAAGTGGTGTGAGTGTTTCACACCAGATTTTTTTTATTTTCTAGAAAATAAATCGAGCGATTTTTAGATTTTCTCTAAACATGGAATGCTAAGTGCATAAAATTATAAATATATCAATTTTGTTTTTAATATTTCAGAAAAATGGGTTTCTGAGCAGTTCTGGTAGAATCGGTGATTTACACTTAACGTTAATTTAGTTACAACCGTGACTGCAGTGGCGCTGCCATGCAATGCAGTCTGTAGCAACTTGTGCCCTACAAACCAACGAGTTATTATTTCTAATATCTAAAATTGAATGTAATATGCATGTACAAACTGAAAAAGTTCCAAAAAAAGATTGTCAATTAAAACTGTAATGATTGCAGTAAGGTCGTGGGAGTTTATACAGATTCAACTCAAGTTTGTAAAACGATCGATTGAAATTTAATAAAACGAAAAAACTATGTCCGATTGTCATTCAACTGCAGACTATATTATATGGCTATTTAGCCGGAAACTAATCATGAACTTTTTCTCTTCCGATCAATCCATTTTTCCAAAAAAATATTTTAAATATATAAAGATAGGCCTAGTTTTCTGTATAGAATGATTTTTATTGGACGTGTTAGGTGGAGAGAATTTATGTCTGGTTGATCAGATTTTCTATTACCGTCTGATAGTTTAAAGGGACAATATTATATTGGTGGCAGCGTAGTTCGAATCCCGTTTCAGCTTACGAATAAAAAAAAAAAAAAATCTGGTGTGAAACACTCACACAACTTTCTCTTACTCTAGTTTCCAAAATTATAATTGACAAATTTTATAGTTTGTATAACAAATTTAATGAAATTCGTCAAATACTGAAAAAAACTGTTCATAAAAAGAGCACTTCCGGTTTACTAATTTTCTTGAAACTCGGAATTTTGGCCATCTATTTATTTCTAATTAATTTTGTTTGGATGATAGAATTGTATAATCAACTATGACAGCACTTTAGAGGAAAACCTAACCCCCACCCCTCCTCCAAAAGTGCCCTTAAATGAATTTTCCCAGAGAAATGTTTTAAATAAAAGACGTATTTCTTTGGATGTTTAGTTTATATACGAAGTTTTAAGAAATTCGGCGGAGCCATTTTTCAGAAAATCGCGAAAAAGTGAAAAAATCATTTAGCAAAGTGATAAAACAAACGCACTTCCGGTTATCCAATTTTTTCAAACTCGGAATTTCAACAACATATTCAGTTCTAATTAACATTATTTAGATGATAGAATTGTTTGATACACTGAAATAGCACTTTAGATGAAAACCTGACCGCACCCCTCCCTCATAACTGCCCTTTAATGAATTTTCCCAGATAAAAAACATAAAAGTTGTAGCACTTTGTATGTGTAGTTGACATACCAAGTTTGAAGAAAATCGTTGGAGCCATTTTTGAGAAAAACGCAAAAAAGTAATAAAAAAAACCTACTAGTAAAATGGTACTTCCTGTTGAGGAATTTTGACAGATGACCTACTGTCAGATGCCACGGTGATACCTAAACGGAATATCAAGTTTCAACTTTCTACGGTTTTTCATTTTTGAGCTATGGTGTTCACATACACACACAACACACCACACCACACACCACACACACACACACACACACACATTTGCTAAAAACCACTTTTTTGAACTTCAGGGGACTTCAAAACGGATATTTCCGGTGAAAACTCGATATAGAAAATTTGACACGATTAACGAATGAACTGGAAAATCCATTGGACAAACTGGTACTTCTGATTTAACTTTTTGTAGTACCTAAGTGGAGATGTCAATGGCAGCTGAGTGTTTAGAAGCGCAGAACCGCAGAGGTATTCTGTAGGTCTAGATTCGATACCCAGTCTTGGTTTATACTTGAGGTATAAAGTAATATACAGTATACTGTACACTATACTATAGTATAGTACAGTACTTAAAGTATATTATAGTATGCTATCTAACTCCTCCACGACGAAATGCAATTGTTTTGTTGACTTCCTGTTAACAAAATGCAAACAAAAACCTGTTCAAAAAAAAACTCCTGGATAATTATTAAGATAATTTTAGTAAGATAATTAATATAATATAATAATATAAGTTTAATGTTTATAGATAAGTGTGAATGATAGTTGACAGTATCACAATATACAGAGATTTACAGAACAAATCTGTTGGAGACAGCGGTCCACAGCCTTCTGTATAATTAACCGCTGCCTCCAAGATAACTTTAACAGGCCTACCCCGCCATCTCTGTAGTGTGTACCTTTAACCTGCCATTGTTATGTAACTTGTCTGACTGCTTAACTAAATCTATATAATACAATGTAATAAATAATTCATAAGTTCACCTAGTACTAGCATGTAATTCAACTTTTATGCTAGTACAAACATAATTAACTAAATCAGCTATATTCGCCCTTGTTTTTTATAATCAGCCGTTTTATTGTAATTTATTTATTTCTTCTATTATTATATATAAAAACAGTAAATGTAAAAAAACAGTCACATAACCCGACTGTACTTGATTTTGTTTAGTAATACCTTCGCAACCGCCACAAGGTTAAGTAAAAAATTTGACTTTATTGATTTCTTGTTTTCAGTTTTGTAATTTTCTCAGATTCCGACAGTTTTCCTTATAATTTGCATACATACTACATAATTGCCTACCATTTGTATTTGTATTATTTTTGGAGGGAAATCTGTCTTATACATACATATAAGATATATGTGATGTGATGGCAAGAAGAAAGAAGATATAATTGTTAGATTTATTTATTATTTAAAAATTATATCTTCTTTCTTCTTGTCATCACATATAATTTTTAAATAATAAATAAATCTAACAATTATAAATAATGGTTCCAGCCAGCCGCTATCTGCAGGTCAAGAACCGCGGCAAAACCCTTTCAAACAAGGGTCAATACACAGTCAAAAGAACCGCCGCCGGCAAAACCCTTTCATACAAGGGTCAATGTACACCTGGCCTGTATTTCCTTCATACAAGGGTCAATGTACACTCAAGAGGCCACCTGGCCACCATCTGTTAACAAGCGTCGCCACCCCGGCCTTTGTTAACTACCGAGGTCAATGTATTACGAGAAATGTCTTAGTGTGGCACGTACTTACACAACAGCCGATGTGTGAGTGATGCAAATATAAACATCGTTCCACTGGAGGAGGGGATCAGTTATATATCAGTCATACACACGTCAGTTCCGATACATCAGCTTTACATTAGTTAAGTGCCAGTACGATCAGTTAAACGTCAGTATTCTGTCAGTCAAGCAACCAGTTATACATCAGTTAAGTTTGAGTTACGCATCAGTTATCAAGCAGTTAAGTTTCACACATTGCGAGCGCGTCCCTATTCAAGGGTTTAAACACTATTTCTTTAATATTTATTAATCATTTCATAATTCTTATATACATTTACAATTGTGCATCTTAGTTTATCAATTTCAAAACACTTTAAATTATTTGTTAAAATATAGTTTATTTTCATAAATCAGTAGTTCGTATTTCGAATAACAATTCTCTAAAACTCTCTAACTAACAACGCTTACTCCTCACTTCAACTCCCGTTACCAAGACATCTGATTCCAATACATATACGAGGTGTGTTCAAAAAGTAACGGGAATTTTGAAATTTCGCGGGTTATATTAGTCCGATTGGTACGATTTTTTTCGTGTTATGTTGTTAAACATGTCTTTAAATGTATCTATACATTTTGAGCTATATTGGATGTTTAGTCTCTTATCAGCTGATAAAAGGATAACAATGTTTTGTAACAGTCGGCGATTTTTCATTTGTGTAAATCATGGATCAGAGAATTTGCATTAAATTTTGCTATAAAAATGGAATAAAGTGGAACAAAGTTTAGAAAAGTTAAATATTGCTTTTGGTAAATCTACTCTGAGTAAAACAAGAGTTTACGAATGGTATAAGCGTTTTTAAGATGGCCATGAAGACGTTGAAGATGACGAGTGTACGGGTTGTCCTAACACATTAACAACCGATGAAAACGTGGAAAAAGTGAAAGAAATGATTATGAACGATCGCCGAATCACAATTAGAGAAGTTGCTGAGATACTGGCATATCAATTGGCTCATGCCATGCAATTTTTTCATTTGTTTTGCGTATGAAACGTGTAACAGCAAAATTTGTTCCAAAAGTGTTGAATTTCGAACAAAAACAGCGGCGAATAGAGAAGTTGCTCAGGAATTGCTAAATCAAGTCAACAACGATGCAGAACTATTGAAGCGTGTCATAACAGGTGATGAAACATGGGTTTATGGTTATGATATCGAAACTAAGGCTCAATCGTCCTAATGGAGGCATTCTGGATCGCCAAGGCCGAAAAAAGCTCGATAAGTTCGGTCAAATGTGATGATTATTGTGCTCACTGTGTTCTTTGATTTTAATGGCATATTGCATCATGAGTTCTTGCCACAAGGTCAGACGATCAATAAGCAATACTACTTGCAAGTTCAACGCCGTTTGTGCGAAGCAGTCTGAAGAATACGCCCGGATTTGTGGCAAAACAATTCATGGCTTTTGCATCACGATAATGCACACACATCGTTGCTTGTTCGTGAATTTTTGGCACAAAACAACACTGTAATGATGCCCCAGCCTCCATATTCGTCTTCAAATGGCCCCATGTGACTTTTTTCTGTTCCGAAAAATAAAGAGAACCCTGAAGGGCCGTCGTTTTTCAAGCATAGATGAGATTAAAAGTGCATCACTGAAAGAGCTCAAAGCTATCTCCAAAGATTGAGTTTCAGAAGTGTTTTGGGGATTGGAAGAAGCGCTGGCATAAGTGTATAATATCTAATGGGGACTATTTTGAAGGGGATAACATTGATGTAGACGAATAAATAGAATTCTTTAAAAAAAAAAATGAAAATTTACGTTATTTTTGTAACACACCTCGTATTTCTACGTGCTCCATGTACAATTAGCACGTAATCATTCAGTATTGAATACATATAATAAAATCAATTGTAGGAATTTATTGAATATAATTTATGAATGACTAGAATGTTTAGAGAAAATAGTTGCATAACAATTTTCAATTTTACAAAATAAAGTCAATAATAAAAAGAAAGAAAAAACAAACAAATGTATTGCACAAATGAATGTAATAGGAAAACAAAACACATATTATTAACAAAAACTTAAAACGCAAGAAAACAAACTATATATATATTGATATATACGAATAAATAAATATGTAATATGAATAAATTACGATACCAAAACTTTTCAAATCCAAACTTACAAATCCAAAACTTTTAATCAATACTCATTTCCATTAAAAAAAAAAAAAAAAAAAAATTATTTTGCGAAATTAAACATTCAGTATCGATTTGAGAAGCGTGAGAAGTGGTATGAGGGTGGCACATCACATTCCAATAGAACCTGCCTTCAGTTTACAAACTGGACTTCCAATTTCGAATTTATCGATAGATTTAATATTCTTTATTTATTATTGATTTAAACATAAAAAGTTAAGAGTACTAAAATGGTTGAAAATTAAATTACAAGACGACTTGGTCATAGACTTGTTGTTGCCAGGCTGGAGCATTAAGCTACGACCGAGTGGTGGGCGGGTGAGAGGCGACCACTGCCTCCTCTAGTATCCTGGCTGGAACTGTTCACTTATTTTAAAACAGTTTTTTTTCTTTAGATATTTAACTTATAATCGATATTGAAACTATTGCCTAGATCGAACTCGACCAATAGTAGTAGTACATTCTAGGTCTTGAAATTGGCATACTATTATGCGATACATTTAAATAGCATAATAATTATAATCCAATGCAACATTATCTGAAACATTCCCCCACTTTCTCTTAATGCACATGATCGATGGATGCAAATTTCTTAATCGGAATTTGATTCTAAATTTTTAGTTTCCTCAACTGGCACCAGGTGATGGAACAGTATAGTTACTGAAATAGCATTAGTGTGATGAAATCTCAGCAACCAGACCCCCCCCCCCCCGAAAATATTTTTTTCACGGGAAAATTCCAAATAAAAGAGATTTTTAATGTCTGGGAGAGATCCGAACCGTAAGCTATCGAAAGCCGCTCTAGGCCCCCGTATAGGTACCACAAAGTTAAGGGTAACACCAACGACCTCCGGGCAATGTTCTCTTGTTACAGCAGACTGTATTTCACCGGATAGTGAACTGTAGAAAGTCTAAGCGGAGGACTCGAACCTGGGATCCGCGTTGCTAGTCCAGTGCGCTACCGCTGAACTAACCTCACCTCTAAAGCGACAGATTCTGTGCAGTTAGCAATCCAAGTTTAAAGAAGATTGTTAGCACTTTTTCGAGGAACTCATACTGTCTAAAGCCCAGTTAACCGATATCCTTCTGATTTGAACTTTTTTATTTATCCTTTCGATAAAACCGTTCCTTGTACCAACAAGTGGGCACTTGCTGCGAGCTGATCGTTGTAGCTTCCCCCGGAAGCCCGCCAAAAACTCAGTTTTTCCCGGAAAAATATTTCATTTAAAAATTATTATTATTTGTCACTCGAGAGGTAGAGGATTTTGTGAATGCCTGCGCCGACAGTGCGGCCAAAAAAGGTCAGCGAGCACGCGCGCCGCTACTGAGTACAGCGGCCGGATTCCCATTCCAGCGCCTCGCCCTGGACCTCCTGGGACCACCCCCCCGAAGGGGGCGTGGGAACCGCTAAATACTGGTGGTTGCAGATTACTTCACCCGCTGGGTGGAAGTGTATGCACAGCCAAACGCTGAAGCCATGACCGTGGCTGGGAAACTATTGGAAGAATTCATCACCCGCTATGGGGCCTCATACGAAATGCATACGGACCAAGGCCGGCAGTTTGAGGCGAGCTCGTACAAGGATCTGGCCACAAGGTTGGACATTAAATAGAGAAGACCCCACCCCGTACCACCTCCAATCTGACGGGCTTGTAGAGCGGTTCAACCGGACACTCTACCAGATGCTCAGCCATTATGTAAGCCAATAGCACAACGACTGGGAAGTGCACCTGCGCTACGTGATGATAGCATGAGCACCTGCGCGTCTAGCCGCCAAGAGACTACAAAGCTGACGCCGTATTCGGCAGGGAAATGAGCATGCCAGTGTATATTGTGTACGGGCGCAAAGGAGGACGACACCCTGCATAAGTATGTCCTGGAGCGGGGGGACCAAATGGAGGCCGCCTACCGCTATTTACGGCAAAAGCAGGCTTGTAGATAGATAAACTTTATTGTATAAAGCATACAGCTTGTTACAACTGAGTTGTTAGTACAGTATTCATAATAAACTAGTAGGTAAATAAATAAATACAATAAGACAAAAACAAAAATAAAAAGAAATACTCTTCTTATAAGTAATAAAAATGTAAACAAAAATTAAATATCTCTTTTTTCGTTTTTATCCTATTTCTTTCATATTTTTTATTTTTTATATTTATCATTTAATCATTAATACGGCAGAACGAGCTTTTAAGATGATAGAAAAATATTTATATTATTTAAATATATTCTTTTTAGATTGGTTATTTTCTAAAGTTAAATACAATTTGTTGAGGTAAATCATTACTATTTATATCCAGTACAGTAGATCTTATATTATTATACAAAGAACAATTTAATACAATATGTATGAGATCTTCTTTCTCGTTAAGATTACACAACATGCATGTTTTTGTAGGATCTATTTTATAAATTATATTGTTAATATTGAATTTCATAAAATAATTATTACAAAATCTAAATTCTGCAAAAAATTTAATAAATTTCAAAGGAACATTTAATTCTAGATATTGTTGACAAGTCAGAAAATCTTTTAAACGTGTATGTTGTGTATAACTGTTGTGAGAAACTTAATTTAAACAAACGGCCAACATCAGCTGATATTAGTGAAAACTGGAATACATTTAAAATATTTTTAAAGTTGTTACTGTTTAGTAAAAGACCCGTTAAATTCTCTAAATTATTCAATACATGTTTTAGAAATTACATTTTTAACCTGAGAAAACCAATTGTACTTTAAACAGTTTTTCTTATTGTAACTATTTTGGTCATACTCAGTTAACTGATTAAAACAAATTTTGGGCAACCTGTGTTCTTCCATAGATTCCATTTTTTTTATCCAATTTAAAGTTTGTTTTAAAACATAAAAACTCATATGTAATTCTCCAGTTTCATGTCTTAGCAAGTGGTTAGCAGCATTCTTTGGAAGGCATAAGAGCCACTTAAAGAACCGCAATTGAAGTGCATCAATATCACTTAAATATCGTGATGCCCACAATGGGGAAGCATACAACATGCTGTTACTAATAATTGATTTAAACAAATACAATATTCTTGAACTCCAAGACCTAGACTTTCCCTTGCCAAGAATGTCAAAAACACTGCCCGTAGGCATGTTAGCTTTGCTAATTGATGACAAAAACCAATCTTATATTGTATTATTTATTGACGCAGATTAATAACAATCGTACAGGAATTTTAACAAGTAAATATACTGTAATGCATGTAATGATAAAAAAAAACGAGGAAAATATTCTTCAATTAAAAATATATTGTATAACACGCAACGAACAAAGCAATAGCACGAAAAACTACAATAAATTTAGTACACTACAACAATTTGAAAACTACAATAAAATTAGTTTAATCCAAATTTAATGAAATTCGTCGGCCTTTTTTTTAATTGGAGAAAAACGTGAAAACTGTAAATAAAATCTATTCAGCAAAAACGCACAAATATTTTACGAATTTTCTTGAAACTCGCAATTTTGGCATACAATTTATTTCTAATTAATTTTGTTCACATGGTAGAATTGTTTAATCAACTAAGACAGCATTTTAGAGGGAAACTTAACCCGGTGCTTTTCTCACATAGCCCCTTAAATGAGTTTACCCGGAGAAATATATCAAATAAAAAGTTGGATCTCCTTATATTTGTAGTTCACATACTTACCTTAAACAAAATCGCTGAAGCTGTTTTAAAGAAATATAGCAGAAAACTACTTAAATACTTTTCAGTGAAAACACATTTCCGGTCACCTGATTTTCTTCAAACACGGGAATTTCGGCAACATTCCTTCAAAAGTGCCCTCCATTACATTTTCCCAGAGAAATATTCAACTAGAAATTGTAGATCCTGGTATGTATGGTTAATCTACCAAATATAAAGAAAATTGGAGCGTTTTTTTTTTTTTAAGAAAATCGCATAAAAGGGAAATGAAGTTATTCAGTAAAGTGGTACATTCGGTTGTAGAATTTTGACAGCGGTTTAGTAAAAGGGTTTGTGTTTGTAAGTTTTAAGAGAATGAAGTAATAAGAATATTATAAAAACACTGGTAGATTAAATTAAATATATTATCTTTAAAGATATTTAAATATTTTACAATATCATAACTGTTATACTTAATGGATCAATTGTTAATCTAGAATAAATGTTATAACTTAAACTGCCACTGATTCTAAGAGAGCGAAAAACAAGTGTTCCGGCTTGAATGTCTACCACATACTGTTTTTTAAAGGAATGCCTTCTAATTGTTATTTCAAATCTTCCCCTATGAGAAGAATGGGTTGACAATGCCATCAAGTGCATGAACTCTAAAAGACAATAGTTGTCTTCAACCCGAATAGTCCTTTTGCAAGGGAATGTCACATTTTCTTCATAATTTTCTAAAGGCCATTGCTACAGACTCAGGGATTCTGAAAACGTTTATTGCCTGTGAAGACTCTATAATGGAAAATGTGACACGATTTTGCAGTAAAAACTAAAACACTGATATACTACTACTTTTAATTGAATAAATTTTAAGTTCTGGATAAAATTGCTAAAATATATTTAATAATATTAAGGTAAAGTAGAAGTTCTTAAATTAAAAATTTGTATTTATATTTTAAAATCAATTTCAACATGTCACCCTTCGGACATATTATCATTTCTCCGATATAGTGTTATAGTACCCTGTTATATGCTGCTGATGTTGTCCGCTATCTTGGGCTATAGATTAATAAAATACTTAATGGAATCCTGAAACACGACCATAAGGCCGGGCGAAAGTTGAAGCGCAGTGTGACGTGCGGTGACCAGCGTGAAGTGAGCTGCGTGGTTAAAGTGAACTGCGTCCCGAGGTTGTGCGAAACATGAAACGCAGTTTATCGCACACCCGTCACGCAGTACTACTTGATAGATTGCTCTAGTATAGTTTGCTATAATTGGTGTATTCATATTTGCTTAATTTATTAGACTCGGAAACTGATTCTGATTTTGTTGAGGAAGAAATAGAGTATGCAACTATATTTAAAAAAAATTTGCCAAAAAGTGAATACTTAAAAAAAAGAAAGACTCACGGAGAATTCGTTCTTCAGAAAGAACTTTCTGATGAAAAGTATAAAAATTATTATCGAGTGACCCGTGCACAGTTTGCAGAAATTCATGGATTTATTAAAGAAGACATACAATGTGAAGGATGCAATGCTTCAAAGCCCATCGGAACGGAAGAAAAACTGGCCACATGAACGAAAAGTCTCGATGGTTTTGTGCTTAGACCGCAGGCGCTTAAGCAGGCTCACGGCGTACTAACACTGCGCCACCTCACGCTGCGTCCTTCTGTTGATTATAGAAATCTGCGGTGAGTCACCCTGCGCCACCTCGCTTAACTGCGTCTCAACTTTCGCTCGGCCTAAAAGTAAAGTACTTAACATACGACTCAGACTACTCTAAAGACTTCTACACAACAGATCATCACTCACACTACAAAACAAAAGACTTATCTTAAAAACTATATTGAAGCCATCTTAAGACTTATTTTGGCGTACGAAATCAAGCTGTGATTCCATTAAGCGTTCTAATATTTCTCCTGACCATCCTCCTCCGACGCCTGAAACGTCAATAGCCACGAGACTTGCTCGCAGAAGAGAATAAATATTAACCATATTTACTAGGAATGCTACCATTGGGTAGTTTCTCCTGTCTCTATTTTATGGTTATTCACGCACATTTAATTATGACAATTATACTGTTATAAATAACAATTGAATGAAGAAAAAAAAAATAATATAACGATAAATTAAATATCAGAAAAAACAAATTATAATTTTGCTTAAATTTAACCTAATGCACTACGACTGTTCTGAAGGTTATCCTTCCTCCTTTCAAAATGCAATATTCTTTTAGAGGATAACTTATATTCTTATCAGTTTTTACGCTTATTTTTTTTTTTTTCAAGAGAAATAGGTTTAACTGTTGTAGAAAAAATGTAATGTTTAACCGAGTGTAACATCCTTTTACACCTGCCTTTCTGTTGTCACATTTGCAACACGAGAGGCACTTTACTTTTTTTGCTGTATAAATAACTATTTTATCACCTATATATTATTAAACTACATTAAAAGCATTGCTCGAATTCCAAATTAGAAATAATTAGGTTTACAGAATAATTAGTTCGTGAGTTTTTTTTTTTTAGGAAATAGCTCTAGCGATTTTCATTAAAGCTGCAATTGTTAACTGCACAGATATAATTCAATTTAAAACATTTTTCGTACACAAAAATTGATTTCAAGGTTCAGGGAACTGTGTGGCAGATTTCATGGTATATTCAATTTTGACGTTATTGTTACGTTACTTTAACATAATCATATTTTATTTTAGTATGAGCCTATTTGGAAAGCACCAACATTATATCCTCAACAATGGTATATTTTTTGTTAGGGTAACTTTTTCTAAAAATTCCTCCATATTAAAAAAAGAAATATTGTTTTATACTAGCTCTTCTCGTATAAATTTTAATTTTTTTTTTTAAATATTAAATGTATTGTAATATTTTATATTGGGGGGGCTATATTAAATATTATGTTAAATAATAATTATTTATTATAATTTTTATTTGGATCTTCTCAAAAGTATCTCGTGAGGTCTGTGTTTATCTGAACAGAGAAGGGATAATAAATACACAGATGGATAATTTAAATAGAAATAAATACTATTCAAATAAATAAATAGATAAAATATAAACATTTTCATTTGTCTATAAATTACATTAGATTCAAGGGGTGGCTGTTGGTGTAGTGGTTATGAGCGTGGACTTGTAAGTGGGAGGACCCCAGTTCGAGTCCAGCGTATAACTGCTAAATTTTATATTTGTTTAAAAAATGTTAATAGTAAAGTAGGTGCTTCCGCCCCCGTCCACGACACCTAATTTGGTAGTTGGACGTTAAGCACGCCTGAAAAAATAGGCATTACTTTACTTTACATTAGATTCATTTTGGAGGAATTAAAACTTACAAATTAATGGAACCTCCGATTTGAAGGTTGGGTGTTCACTTGACTGTGAACACTCTTTTTCTGAACCATAAAAATGTTGATCCCCCCTATTTGAGACTCTACATATATATATAATCCCTCCCTCTATTGAAGAGAGAAAGGAAGGGAAATTTCCTTTTATTGTACTAAAGATATTCTACCTTCCTAACAGAATTAATAAAAATCTACAAATTTACAATTCGACCGTGTATTAAACAGGATGATTGTATTAAACTCCCAAAAACTTCAGGTTAGGTAATCTTTCGATTATATTCTATTAATGAAAAAAATCGTCCATGGAATATTATTCGCTGCACAAAATGATCTTGAAATTCGTGAACACTCTACTAATCCACTGATTAAAAATTTGCTAATTCATTTTTTTTTTTTTTAAATTTAAGGCGCGTAACATCACAAAACACACACTTGGCAAAGATTTTGACGTAAGATAACAGGCTTGTTATCACATGGTCATTGGCTCCCGGAGCCTTCTCAATGCACTGCCGGCCTCCGGAAAGTGTTCTCTCACTACAGACAACACTGTCCATCACCGGACCATGAACTGTAGAGGCTGCTAGGTAGATAAAATCTAAGGGTAACACTGACTCGAAACCGGGACCTGCGCGTGGGTGTTCAACGCGTTAACCACTGTGCTAATCCCTTCCCTCATTAAATTTTGTTGCTTGCAACAAAAAATAGTTGTAATTTATTTTAACAATGTTAATTAAAACAAAAACAAAAAATCTGTTGCAAACACTCACACAACTTTCTCTGACTCAATTTACGGAGATGGCAATTTTGCTTCCCACTTATAATTCTTATTATATGTTTAGTTTAATGAAAATTCTGAATAACATTATTCATGGATTATATAATAGAATTGTATAATAAATAAATTAATATCCTACTTTAGAGGAAAACATAACCACCCTTCTCCCAAAAAACTACCTCAAAGTTTTAAATGAATTTTACCGGAAGAAACGTTTTAAATTATAAATCTTGGAGCTCTTTATATGTTTAGTGGATATTCTAATTATTAAAGAAAATTATTATAACCGTTTGCGAGAATGTCTCAGAAAGATAGAAAAAAACAAACTGTTCAGTAGGAACGCGCACTTCCGGTCATTCGATTTTCTTCAAATACGGAATTTTGCAACATATTCTCATTAGATGATAGAATTGTATAATAAACTAGAATAGTAATTTAGTGGAAAAGATAACCGCCCCCCACCTAAATGAATTTAATTAATTAAAAACAGAGAAAAATTTTAAATAAAAGTTGTAGCTAATAACATGTTTAGTTAATATGCAAGTTAAAAGAAAATCCTTTTGAACTGTTTTTTATGAACATCGCAAAAAACTGAAAAAAAAAGAAGTATTATTTCCGGTTGACCGTTTTAATCAAAACCTTATTGTCAAAGTCCCCCATGCTAGCACTTAAACAAAGTATCAAATTTGATGTTTCTGTGATTCTCTGTTTTTATTATTTTTTTTTCCTTTTATGCTTTTCACATCCGTCAACCAATTTCGAAAAACCACTTTATCCGACTCAGGGAACCTCTAAACGTGAATACTCGGTGAAAAATTTGATATAGAAAATTTCATACAATTTCAATACTTCTTTTTAAGACAGCCGTAAGAGAAAGTAAAAATACATTTTCTTACGTCAGCAAGATAGTTTATTGTTAGAAGTTTTATTGAATATTGAATATAAAACACTGTTTCTTTATATTTTTGTATTAGACATGGATAAATAATCTATACATCAACATTATATAATTTTATAGAATATTTATTGATATGAGATTAAAAGTTATGTTGTATTATATGTTGTATTATAAAACTTGCTTGCTCTGGTCAAATACATTCCTAACCTGACCGATTCAATAGATTTCTATAGTAGAAGGTTGTAAAAGGGGGTTGGTTTGTACCTTAGCAAAACCCTTATACATCCGGCCCCACTTTACACGCCAGAATACTGTAAGCGGTATAAAATGGTGTCTGATAAATCCCCTGACCGGAAATTTGTTTCATATAATATCTATTTCTCACTAAAATGGTACAAGGTATGTTTCCTGAAGGCACCACATTTCACGGAGTAAAGTTTCCTCTGTACAGGAAGATACCCAAAATAACTATTCGTTTTATTAAATTGAATTTATGTAATCATTTAAAGTTTATGGAAAAAAATAAGCTTACAGATTATGGAAAATATGTAATTTATTCGGTATATTTTAATTTAATTAGTGGAATATTTTTCCAAATTATGATTCAGTTATTTCTCTTAACTTATATCTTAGAGAATATTTTCTGTGTAATGTTTTGGTGTAGGTGTTTCTGTAAATATCCTAACAAAAACAAGATATAGTAGAAATTTCAAATATCATATTCTGTTGTCTCTCCAAGAGTAACGAAACAAAACCATGGACAAAATCCTTAACCATATAACTTTATTGAATTTTTTTAGCACTTTCTCATGATTTGTCAAAGACTACTTCGTTTATCCTTAAACATATTATACGCTAGCTACAATATAATATTATGTTAATGAAGATTCTCGACCGATCTAATAACAACTAAAGGAGATCTCGAGGAGCGGTCAATAAAATGTACACTTTTTTTTTTAATCTTTTCCAACGTTTCGACAAATTTATTGTCTTCTTCAGGGATAAAGATAAAAAAAATGTTAATCAGTGTTAGATATATTTTCCATAAAACAAACTAAACTCAAATTATGTAATAAACAGAGAGAGTTACTAACTATATGAGCTACATCATCAGAAAAATGATCATTTTTTATTACATATTACATCATCGTTTTTCTGATGATGTAGCTCATATAGTTAGTAACTCTCTCTGTTTATTACATAATTTGAGTTTAGTTTGTTTTATGGAAAATATATCTAACACCGATTAACATTTTTTTTATCTTTATCCCTGAAGAAGACAATAAATTTGTCGAAACGTTGGAAAAGATTTAAAAAAAGTGTACATTTTATTGACCGCTCCTCGAGATCTCCTTTAGTTGTTATATAATATTATATTTAGTAATATTACTTTTATTTGTAATATTTGCTTAAGAAAATTCATTTTAAGTTCTGGGCACTAATTGCTCCAAACTTCAGTGGGAAGTTTAATACCAAATCCGTCCATATTGGACATCAATTATAACCTCGTTCGAGGACTGAATATGTAATGTATACATGAGCAGTACGTGAACATATCGGACCCTCCGATATTTTAATTTGTAATTAAAAGAATTATAAAATTGGTGGTTCAAACTATTGTGTATGCCTAACAGGCTACCTAAAATCTGCTACAATAAGCATGTGCTTAACTGTGAGCGAATAAATAAATTCAATTGGTGTTCTCAAGTAAGAAATCTTTTAGTTGAAATAGATTGTGAATGGCTGTGGTTGGAGCAAGATGCTGCTAAGTTAAAGGAATTTAAAACACAAATTTTAAAAGCATGGGAAGTAAAATTATTGGCAGAAGATACTGAGCGGATTCTCTGCTCCAGTTACAGCCCAATTTACCAGTATATTAAAAATAATGTTAATGTGGAAGATTATATAATAAAAGATATCAGTTTAAATAAAAAAAGAATTATTGGCCAATTGAGGGTTAATAATCCACAATCAGTGATTTTGTATTGTAATGGAACTAAACATAAGTGGAATAGTAACACAATTTGTTGTTTTGTAGCGACGAACAGAACGACCTCAGTCATTTACTGATAAATTGTCCTATTTACAAAGAATTAAGGGAGAAATATCTTAACAGCCCTGATTTCCATAACATAACACATTTTTTAACAATAAATTCCACTGAAAAAAATCAATAAAATAATAAAATTTATGGTGACTGCACTTAGGTGGAGATCTCTTTTATATCAGTAATCATTATATACTTAAATGCAGTACAATGGATCAAGTCTAAAACTAGGCACAATGTTATTAACCAGGTTTCATAATCTATTATTATAACTTTTCATTTTATACTTTCATTTAAGTGTTAAATGTTCTTCCAAGAATTTTTCAACTTTTGTTTGTTTCTGTATTTAGTTTGCCACCAATCTCTACTGTAAACAGTTTATAAATAAATTTTAAAAAAATAAATAAATAGTGGCGCCAAACGTCACTCCAAATTGCTATTTCAAAAAAAGTCCGGATACTCCACTTGTATAAAACTAAAAGCTAAACTATGATAGTCTGGAGCAAATAGGTCAAAATTAATACTTTGTAAATTGTAACATGTTAAAGTATTGTGAGAGATTCACATTTATCCAATTGATCAATGTGATCAATCATTACGATTCCATCAAATTCCAAAATTGTGAGCTACGTACTTTAAGTTTTTCTGATGTAGAAAATGAGCAACCAATCCTCTAATACTGCATTAACCATTTTTTTTTTTTTTTCATATAACGACTAAAAAATCTAAAGTTGAAAATAGAATTAGTGTTTGACTGAACAGATTTCATAAAATGCAACCAAAGAATCCTATTGCAACTTTTTCTTTTGCATTGTTCTTCTGTTATGGAGGAAGGAGGAAATGCCAACCGATTGGAAAATGGGGCTGATATGTCCTATCTTTCAAAAAGGTAGCAAGAACCAATGTGAAAATTACAGAGGGATAACTCTGCTTGGGGTGCTTTATAAGGTTCTTTCTGGTATAACTCTTGAAAGGTTAACAAAGTACGCGGAAGAGATTCTGGGAGACTATCAATGTGGATTTAGAGGTGGACGGAGTACTACTGACCAGATATTTGTGCTCCGACAAACAATGGAAAATTGTTTTGAATTCGATGTCGACTTATACCTCTTATTCATTGACGATAAACAGGCATTTGATAGCGTTAAGAGAACAGCGTTACTGAGGATACTGGCCAAAAATGGCGTTCATCAAAAGCTGATGAATTTGGTGAGAATGTCCTTGAAAAATACATCCGCTAAAGTTATTATTGGGAACAAGGTTGGCGATACATTTCATGTACAATCTGGAGTGAGGCAGGGAGATGCACTTTCAGCTACCTTAATTAATATCGATCTGCACGATGCTGTGAAAGATGCAGTCAAACATGGCACTGTTGTTGAAAAAAAATGGCAAATATGTGCATACGCTGATGACCTTGTTATTGTGGCCAGAAGCGAAGCAGCATTAAAGGAGGCAAGCGAAATAATAATAAACAGTGGTACCAGAGTGGGACTTGTCATTAACGAAAATAAAACAAAGTATTTAAAGATGTCATCGGCAGAGCACAGGAGGTCCGTTAGGGATATCGAAATTATGAATTTTAGATTTGAGGGTATTTCTAATTTTGTTTATCTGGGATCTTTAGTAAATAATGAGAATAAGGTTAGTGTTGAAATTGACCGCAGAATAATGGCAGCCAACAGAGCTTACTTTGCAAATCTAAGATTACTCAGGTCGAAATTGCTCTCCAGAGCAACAAAACTGAGGCTTCATAAATCCCTTATTAGGCCAGTTGTCACATACGGGGCTGAAGCATGGTGTTTATTACAGAACGACTGCCGCAAGCTGGCTGTATTTGAAAGAAAAATTATACGAAGAATTTGTGGTGCGACGTTTGTGAATAGCCGGTGGAAATGCAAAACGAATGAAGAGGTCGATGCCCTATTAAAAAAGGAAACAATTATTAATTTTGTTAAAACAAATAGACTGAGATGGGCTGGACATGTGGCACGAATGGAAAGGGAGAGAATGCAAAGTAAGGTACTAGAAATGGAGTTGTGCGGGAAGAGAAGAAGAGGAAGACCCAGAAGCAGATGGAAAGATGAAGTTGATAGGGACGCTAGGAAGTTGGGGATAAGGAATTTGGAGGCGTGAGGCGCAGGACAGAGATAGATAGAAAAAATTAATTCAGCAGGTCAAGGGTCGGCCGGACCTGTAGCGCCAGGGAGTAAGTAAGTAAGTATTGCTCTTCTGGCAACATCTGATTTAAATTCTAATATAGCAATAGGTTCCCCCCCCCCAAAGCTACATTATATTCAACAAAGGTTGATTTCGATCAGTAATCTGTGTCACGAAATATGTAGTTCATGCGTAACTATCGTAGCTTATCACTTGTGACGTTGAAGCAAGCAATCTTTTGTAGAAATTGGCTACAAATCCTGCCTTTCATGTCGGACTCTGGTTTTCTAAAGCAAAAATGTGTAAAAAAACAAAGTCATATGACCATACGACCATCAAAAGATACCTAATGATTAAGTGGCCAACAATTATTGAACTGAAACAGAAAATGTTAACAGATGTTCTAACAGAGTGGTCTAAATGACATCAATTTGTTCTTTTTTATAAATAAAATAAAAATATTTTACTTTGAGCTTTATAATAAAAAGAAATTTAACCAACACCTAGTGTTTAGGTAATTATTTCATTCAATACAGTGTACCAAGTTGACCAACATTATTAAGGTAGCAGACCAACCATAGGTCATCCACGATTTTAATTAATAACTCTGTATTTCTTGGTAACCTTGCTTTGTGTAATTGAGTGAATTACATCTGGCATTGTGGGAATATTCTTTATTTTATATATATATATAATACATAGCCAACAAGTTATTCGACTAGCACTGTATAGCCGCTATTGTCCCTAGAAATACTGCATGCTATAATTATTATTATTATTATTATTATTGTATATCGAGCACCTTTTAAATGTATTACAAAGATTATAATGGTTGATCATGAATTGCAATGGTACACGCAAACATATGGTTGTCTTAAAAATGGCTATTTTATTATTGATTGAAAAATTTATATACTGTTTAGTAATCCATGTTCAAATTTTTTTCATGAATAACAGCGAAATTTTGCAAAACAAAAAACCGTTTTCGGGGTTACGCTTGTCCTTAGATGAAATAGAGGTTTAAAGGTAATTTAAAATGACCATTATGTTATTGATTTATAGTTTGCAATATATAAAACGCTCATTAAACATAATCTGTTTCTTGAAATAGCAGATATCTAGCTAAACTGTGGAAATAATTCAACTTCTACAGGTGAGTGATGTGATGTATTTCTTTGAAAGCATTTCTTTAAAGCTTTAAAAGCATGTGATATTGTATAGATGATCTTTGATATGTATAACTAAGCGTGAAATCTGAGTCCAATTATTATTGCTTAATCGACGAACCTCTTGTATGAAACACTCCACACCACAAACTAGCTTTAAAGATATAAGTGAAGATTGAAAAATACACTGCACAATAAAAGACACGTCTTTAGAATTATCTGAAACTAGAATTTTTGATCTTTTAAAATGGAACTTTAAAGATCAGCCTAAACTATGGAAATTATTCCATATCCAATATCTACATAATCCAATCGTTCTATATCAAAGCAAGGTTCGGAGAGGCAATGCTCATTACTACAAATCCTGTAGTATTTGTAAGAAGACCTCAATATTTTCCTTTATAACATGATTCCATTATATTAATTCTATACTTCAATTTCCGGTTAACCGAATATCCCAAATGCAGTTCCTTATAATTTTCCAAGAAATCCATACTTTTCATTAGAAGTACACTAATAAGTGAATTCTCAACAAAATTTTTATTTATTTATTTATTTTTTTATTTATTAAGTAATTAACACCAGCACTATTGTGCCATAAGTAAATATGTATACAGAGACAAAAATAAAATAAAATAAAATCCGAGTGGAGAAACTACTCAGTGGTAGCATTACAGATCAATAATTCCCTCACTGGCACTAGAGAGAATGTCTCGAGGCCACTGGCGTTTAAGCCGTCTAGAAGGGTTATCTGGTAAGGTACGGGATGAAAGGTGAGGGGTAGAGGGTTAGGATGTGAAGATAGGGTGCTGTGAAATTTTTTATATCTGAGTTTTATTACTTCTGGTAGGAAGGGATATTAAGGTCGTTATGGATTGTTCGATTGGAGACATAAAAAGGAGCGTTGACTATTGTTCGCAGGATTTTGGATTGTAAGGATTGGATCCGATGGAGGTTGGAACGCTTGGTTGAACCCCATAGTTCAAGGCCGTATGTCCAAATTGGTTTAATAAGTGATGTGTATAGTAGACGTTTGTTTTCTAGTGAGAGTTTAGATCTGTTGTCTAAGAGTCGTTTTAGTTGTCTGTACCGTGTGTTCATTTCTTGTCTTTTCAGTCGTGTGTGAGGGTTCCAAGTGATTCTTTTATCGATCTACATCCCAAGGTAGCGGACAACATCAGAGGTTGGCAAAGGAACTTGATTGTAGTATATTGGGGGGGAAGTAATTCTACATAAGGTGTAGATGACATTGAGGCACTTGTTCTCATTGAGTTTAATCTTCCATTTTTTGAACCAGTTCTTCAAAGTAGTGAGATGGTTCTGCATATTTCTGTGGGGTATTACTGGATCGGGATTTGAGGAAAGTATAGTAGTATCGTCTGCATAGGTGGAAAGGATGGTATTAGGATTAATTGGGATGTCTGCCGTGTACACCAAATACAGTATGGGGCCCAGGATGCTTCCTTGAACTCCTGCTTCGGCCTTCTGGAAAGGATAAAGGGAGGATCCAACCATTACTTGGAAGTAACGGTCGGTGAGGTATGATTTAAGGATGAGGTAGAGTGTAAAAGGGAGGACGCTCTTGAGCTTTCAGAGCAGCCCAGGGTGCCATACTCGATCAAAGGCTTGCTCCACATCGAGGAAACTCCCGGGCAGCACTCTTTCCGTTCAAGAGAGGAGGTAATGGTGTCCACAAGGCGATGGCATTGCTGGATGGTTGAGTGCTGTTTTCTGAACTCAAACTGGTGTTCAGGGATAACTTTAGGGTTTTCAAGTAGAGGGAATAGTTGTTTTAATAGAAGTTTTTCAAGGATTGGAACAGGCAAATAGGTTGATAAAATGTAGGGAGGTGGTGAGGTCTTTTAGTTTTTGGTATCATTCGGATTATGGAAAATTTCCATTCAATTGGGAAGTATGTCAACAAAATTAAATTGAATTTTTAACATCCGGTATTTTATCCATCGTATCATGCATATTAGTTTCGAATTTTCATCCATCATCAGAGCAAAATTCACCAAGTTCGTGTAGAGAGTTCATTTCAAAGAAATGTTTCTGTAGACTCACTGTTATCCGGCATTGCGGACCCACCCATATTTTCAATAATGAATTTTTAACATTATGGAAGTCCTTCTAAATATTTTAACAGTGTAAAAGTTTAAATCTATCAAAATAGGAATTATTTAAGTTTTATTTATCTGAACTTTACCTTATTTTGGCTGGTTATCCAAGCAATGGTTTATGAAGATATTAAAAATACTACTAAATTTCTAAAATTGAGAATGTTTCTCTGCTTGCATATCCATATGTACAATTTATATTGTAAGCCAGGTGGTATATTTACTGGTTATCTCTGTTTCTGTTTCTATACAAGAAAGTAGAAAGAGGTGTACTTCTTTTCTGTGAAAACAAAATATTAAAGCTTCTCTGTTATTCAACTGAGTTTTTTCCTATCCTAGCCATGGTTTTGGAAGCGGTGGAGTAGTTGAGGGGATTCTGGGATAATGAAATTTTTAGTTTGATCCTTTCCTTTTACACTGGTATCTTAGTCTTTGGTGAGTGAGCTTGTACTAGTAAAAGGCCATGTCTCATCCAAAATTCAACTACCTCTACTCTCCGTCAACTTACCTATCTCTTAAAGTTTGGTCCATCCCAACCTTGTCAAGTTTTTCCCCCTTCATCCTGTCACCCCAATTGACCGTGTGATTATAGTACCTTTCTTTCATTTTCCTTCCATTCCGCCATTACTTCCATCTCTTCTCATATCTTTCAGTTTCTATTTTTTTTTTTTTCCTTCCTTCTTTTCTTGCTTTTGTAGTCACTCGTTCTTTGGCTTTTTGACTAATAAATATGGAAATGTGACCTGCTGTTTTTCTTCTCTCTACGCTTTCTAGTTCTCGCACCATCTCTCTCTTACTTCATGTTCCTTGATCTCTTACTTCACCTCAACCCCATTCTATATAATACTGCCATTCATTTCTATTCTTCATTCCACTCCCTATTACTCAATCTCTTCCGTCATTCCTTCTTATTAAACACTTGTCTTGAAATGAATTTTCTTTCCAGTTCCTTTCTGTTCTGCGACTGACACAATGTCACTTGGAATAAATTTAATATAAAATATTTTTCCCTTAAACATCTTCGTACTGGCCTCCACCCCCTCCACCACCTTTATAACCGAACCACCATATTACATTATTTATTTATTTATTTTTGAGACAAACCAGACGATTATGACAATTTTGACAAATTAAAATGGAACATTTCCTTATTCTATATTTACTTCGGATTCTAAAACATTATCAATTTCTTGAGAAAACAGTTCAGATTAAGGAGCGGGGTATTGCTTATGAGGGGGACAATATTTTGCAATTCAAATTCTCTTTCAAAAATCATGGTTGAAATTTCCTTTTGCCATTTGCATAAACTGTCTCTTTTTAATTTTTATGTATTTATTTTTATTTATTTATTTCATTTCCAAATAATTTTCAGCGAACGTACAATTTTCCTTACAATAAGGAATATTCAAATGTTTTATTTATTCGAGAAAACACAATTTGGAGAAACAGAATTTATTCTAGCTCTTTTATAGTAGGGCTTCATAAGCTCCATATACCTAAGATTGCCCTATATCTAAGATTTTTTACGTCGTACCACGCTTCTTCTTGTTTTTAGTGTGATATATGATAGAAATTTTTTAGAAAAATTTGATCAACCCTTCTCTGATGATGGTGGAAAAATTTGGAACCGGTCAGAATTAATAGAAAGTAAAAAGAAACATCCTGTAATGGATATTAAATAACATGATTATCCCAAGCATTACAGATCCAACAATATACAGGGTGTCTCAAGGTATATGGATAACGACTTTTTCTCGGAAACTAAAATAGCTAGAAAAAAAAACTAAACAAATACGTATCCCCGTAGTTTTTTGTTAGAAAACCAAATTTAATTTGGAAATTAGTTTTGGTGCTTCCAGAAGCGAGATACAGGCACCAACTTCATTTTTTCAAATAAGGAGATGTGGTTTTTATTTAAGAAATAGATTCCTCTATTTTTTGTAGGAGAAAAATTTGCTTGAACTGTGAGTGATATTTTACAAGTTATAAATGAAAACATGATTCTTATAATAAATTTCAAAATGATATTATAACGTTATAAATTGATTGAATAAGAAGAAAAGTAGTATTTTATTATAAATTTTACACCTCATTAATTACAGATCTTGCTCGAACTGGCCCCCACCATTAGAGATGCATACAAATACTTTTTCCTGCCAATTGTACCTTACGTCCAAAGAAATACCTTTGTTATATTTTGGTTGACATATCGTTGTATATATTAGTTGAAAGTTTTGAGTTGCTATAACTAGTCACTTAATCGTAGTTTTACCATTTTTTACCTCCAACTAAGTATATTTTCCCAATTCTTGTCATAAAACATTCACCATACATTTTATTGGTGATATCCAATTAGATAATGATGATTATAATTCCTTTTTGTTTATCATCTCCAAGTTTTATTTATCCGAAATATAGGGAACACCCTTCACTCACACTAATAATCCTAAAGAATAAAAAATAAAAGAATCTGCTTTCACATATCACACACAATTTTCTCTTAGTGCAATGCTTAAAATTCTGCATGACAAAAGTGGAAAATTTTAATAATGATTTAGTTACACTATGTTACCACCTTTTGCGGTGCCTTGTAAAAGTGCCTAACATCTAACGCCACAAAATGCTGCTAAAATTTTTCAAAAATTTATTCAACATTAAAGAAAATAATTTAGTTTGAAGTGTTTTCTGAAAAATCATGCTGAACTTAAAAACTAATTTGGGAAAGTTAAATTTTCCGTTAACTATTTTATTTTTCATACTAATTTAATAACCAATTTAATTAGGTAGTACCTAATATAAGAGGAACAAGTTTAAGCTTGTTGCGATGTGTTATTTTTGAAATATTTTATTCAAACGCAACAATTACAAATATAATTATCTGCAAACAATCATTTACACAAATTTTTATGTTTGGATAAAAAAACTAAAATTTATTAACAGTTCAGTGAAACTATTTTACTGAGTTCTAGGCGTTATTCTTTCAAATCTTGTCTTAATAACTATCCAAGAATTAGTGTCTGCGCGGCAGACACCCAGGTGCGGTGGCGAACGAGGAGACAAAATACAAAAGCAATTAATAATGTAAAAGATGAAGGAAATAGCTGAAATAAAAAGGGGCGAGACATATCTTTCTGATGACGGTGAATGATGACTCAAAGAGGTAATGAGGCGATAGGTGGATTGGGAAAGGAAGACGTGGCGTGTGAGTATGTATGTGTGTTGAGTTCGGATGCAAGTGCGTAATGAAGAAAGGAATTTAGGCGCAGGAGGCTCGGTGAATCGGATGACGCTGTTGTTGAACCTGCAGAGAGTAGTGAACCAACCAAGGCATGGAAGATGAGTGCTCCTGAAATAGGTGGCGCTGAAAGACGAATTTTATCGCTAACAATGTAATAAATGGTAACTTGTAAGGCGAAGGCGCACACGATGTGATCTAAATCGGAGTGCAAGGTGAACTATGAACTGACACACAACGGTTAACAAGTAGAACGACAGAAGAAGAGTACGGCACAAACACTGTTGTACGGGCGAGAGTTGTAAAGCAAGTGAAGTAATTTTGCAGAAATAGTGGATGTTTGAAGGGTATGGGAAAGTAAGAAGGGGCAAACCCCGAGAGATAAAGGTGCCGGACAATCCCACCACCAAGAAAGAGAGGTAAAAATGCGGGGGCGATGTCAAAACGAGGCGGGCGATGAAAGAAAGAAAGGAAATAATAATTTAAAAATGGCAAGGGATTAACAGAGATGTAGTAATAAAAAGAGCAAAGCAATGTTAATGCTCAAAGGTGCCGCGACCAAACAATTAGAGTTTTTACTTTAAACAATTATGGGGTTTTTCATTTTTATGCCATAGTTACACCAAAAACATTTTAATCGGTAATGTCTTCAAGTAAAATACCAAATCAAAAGTATCACGCCTTTTAGAATTTCTTCCACGTGATTTTTTATTCACAATAAATTTGTTCAGTCTCAAATCCGCTACACTAGCAGCTGGTAAATTTAGAGAATGCTATACAGTGTAATTCAATTAAAATTAAACAAATATTTAATTTAAGTACTTATTACTAAAGGAAACTTTTAAAATTTCTATAGGCAGTGCAATTGATTACGATTGACACTGTTATATGGTAGAGAATGGGTGATGCTTAAATTTAATCTTGTATTGGCCCAGGTAAGTGTCAGCAAATTTCAATGATAGTGATAAAATATTGTACGAAAGAATTCTACATCTAATTTACTTAGGAATCGGTTAAAGAATCAGAAACATTGTGTCGAAGAAATTGTTAAAATTTTTGTAGGCCTTGGGAGTGGACGAATAAATTATGGTGTAAATCGAAAAGATCACGTGTTTTGTAAATTTAGAAAAGGATAATTTTTGTCTTGGAATATTGAAGAATTTAGTTATTATTATTATTTTTTTTTTTTTTTTTGATATTAATGACTTAAAAGTAGTAACACCAAGAATTGTTCAAGGTCACAAACATAATTATGTGACACTGGTAATGAGAAACTGTCTAAAACACTAATGTGAGAACTCATTAAAATTTTCTCATTTAACTAAGCATAGTGACCTAAAAAACATGTTTTCATACTATGTGTCTACATTTATTAATTTGTAGTATCTTTTCGGAAAATATGGTCACATCACTCCAGGCAATTTATGTCAAATTTTAAACGCAGCCATTTGATTGATAGTATATTTTTACTTCTATGAAATTACATTATATTTAAATTAAAGTGGAAATGATGCAGCATTATTCAATTTTATAGTGGAAAATCATTAAATTATGCCCTAGCTAAATATTTATATTTAAATTTAAACTTTTGCAGCAAATAAATGATAGTATTTTCTTAATGAGTATTATGATTTATTTATTTATTTTTTTTTTTTCAGTTAAGTGACGACTAGATTTTCAAAACTTACGCGGTGGGCAAAAACTATTATTATTATTTTTTTTTATCTCTATCATTGTATCACAATTAAAATCTGTAAATAAATAAAAACATCTGTTGTGAATACAATTTTCTCATACTTTCTCTTACTGCGATAAATACGTTTTTGTAAGAAATGAAGGAATTTCTTTAATTTAATCCAATTTAATTTAGTCCAATATAAGTAAATAGTTGGTGGAGGGAATGTACCTACTATCCTACCCTGGCAGGTAAAGAAGTGTTTATATTATAGTCAAGAAGAGGGCGCTATTAACATTGAGCCAAAATGTAACGCTACAATTATTTATCCCTACCGCACTTTACGTTAGGGTAAATGAATAAATATTATTTTTTTTTACTGAGTTCACCGGAAAGACATTGTGTGTGGCCCCTGAGTAAGAAAAAAAACAAAACAATGTTTTTAGCGAATGTTCTGTATTTATGTCTGTCTGTCTTAGTGAACAAAATATCTAAAAAAAACGAACAATCGCAGGTAGCTCGGAATTTGATATTACCATCGCGAATTATCGGACAAGAACGTTTCTGGCAAAATACATCAACATTATTATAAACGTAACTAATAAACGTATATTCGCAAACCTTAGGTTTTATTGCACAGTGGTGTAAAGTTTATAACTTCATTTTGTTGAATTTTGAAAAATATTCTGAAATATAACTGTACTGTCAGTTAAGTGTATTGATTTTATTTCTATTCTTGTTTTGTAAATCAAACTCCTTGCTATAATCTTTTGTTTTTTAAGCAATAATGATAAAAAAACATTATCAGAGACATTTTCCGTGGTAGCCTGTTTCATTTTGTGGCCATCGACCGGTATCGGGCGTTCGCCCATCTTCAGGATGCGTTATTCAGACAGTGTGACAACACAGACTTGCACAGGACCAGTTCAGTTTACACACTCTTTACACTGAGTATGTAAACAGAATTTGACCACAAAATGAAGCAGGCTACCACGGAAAATGTCTTTCCAGCTCTGCGGAACCAACCACCACAACTACAAACATTATCTACCAATTTTTCCGTGCCGAAAGATTTTAGCCGGATGGTAGCAAAATGCAAGAAAAATTAAAATTTACAAATATATAAATGCAAATATATTTTGTTTTTAATTTAAGGCGCGTCAACTTGTATGGTTATTGGCGGCTTCCAGACATGGACAGCTTCAGAGCATTCATCCTTATGGACGAGCTTAGTTAGTTTTTGGCAGTCCAAAATGCTCAACGGTGGTCCGGACAAGGCCATTAGTGAGATGTTGCTGTGTTTTTCACGGAGCGCTCTCAGGTATCTGGTTGGAATCTCTACTGGACATTGTGGTTTAAGGAGACATCTCTACATAATGGGCTCATGCCGGATCCATTTTGTAGAGTCTGTGAGACAGAGGAGGAAACACCCATCCATCTTATGACTGATTGCTTGGGTTGTGAGGAAATTAGGTTCAGGACCTTTGGTCGAATAGGATGTCTGTGGAAGAGCTTAGGCTATTCCGCTTAAGGTTATTGTCCGATTTATTCGGACTGTGGTGAATATTAGATGGATTAGATCCGGATCTGGATTTTTGTTATAGACCCAGTTTGTTGTTGTTTTTCTTGAGGTAGCTATATGGACCCAGTGAGGCTTTGGATAGCGTAGGGTTTCCCTCCCCACAGACAAATAATAATAATAATGGTCATTGGCGCCCGGAGCATTCTTAGTGCACTGCCAGCCTCATACATTTCTCTCTTTACAGACAACACTATCCATCACCGGAAAGTGAGCTGTAGATGCTCCTAGGAAGAGAAAATGTAAGGGCTGCATAGGAACCCGGGATCTCCACGTGGGAGTCCAGTGCACTTAATCACTGAGCTTAATCCGTTCTCTGAATAAAAATATGAAGAGGTTTGTTAGCCCAACAATAGATAGTCAGTATAGTTTGTAATAAGATAGTAGAATAGCTTCTAAACAAATTTATTCGATTAAAAGTGAAAAAAAAAAAAATGCAAAAGCTGATATTTGTGAGCGCCTAACTGGAATGTGATATGTAAAACCTGTATGACACGCGTGATATACTGTATAACAGCACGTTGAAAATTCATGTCTAAACTAATTTTGTCTTTTATCTTGTCTCTCTAGGCTAGAATCAACTCAATGTTTGTTGTTACATATATATGCGTCTTTTTCTCTATTTAAGAATTATTTTTCTTTGTAAACCTAATCCACCTCCATGGTTGGAAAAAAAAATTTATTTCTCGTATTATAAAGAGAAAATTTTTTTATTGCTTTATTAAAAAGAATGTTTGAACTTTGAAAATTTTTGATATTAATGTCTAAAAATAGCAATTTTTACTCTAAATAAATTTTGCTTTTAAAATGAACTATACTTCCAACAGTTAAAAGTTGTGAACGGCAATAGTGAATGGGCGTCTCTAGATAACTCTCTGGCTTCCGCTTAATTTTAGTTTAATGAATGAATATTTCATTGTATAGTTATTTAACTGCATACATAATATGAAATATTTCCCTGGGAAAATTCATTTCAGGGTAATTTTGGTGGAGGGGTCCACCAATGCTTCTCTTAGAATTTCTCTTCCTAGGTGCCTCTGCAGCTCACTGTCCGTTGTAGTGGAAGGACGAACTCGAAAAATAATAGTTTAAAGTTTAGAATATTTTATAGTATCCAAAATTGTATTTTTGTTAATATTTTATAATTATCTTAGTGCTGTGAATTTACCTTTAAAAAAGAGTGTATTGTAGAGCCAGGTATATTAAATCTAGGTCATTGCTATTAGGAAAACAAAGGTACAAAAATTCCGTTAATATAATACAATACGACTTGGCCAACTGTTTTTTGTTAGAGAGCATTCCTTAGAACAGTCTCACTTCTACCTTCAAACAACTAAGTCGGTATTCTGCTTCCAAAGCCAGAACAGAACACTTCAGGAATCGCTCTCCTAGTATTAGTGCCAGTTTCACAATATAGTTTATAATAGCACATAACTTGTAGTTATTATTTGAAAGATTATATTTAATTGTTAACAGTGGTGACTTCTTAATTAATTCTTAATACTTCTATCTTTTCCTCAAACATACTTACAAGCCCTTTATACAAGACCGCTCGTGCTACACAACCAACTACTACAAACATCACACCGTCAATCGACAGTGTTATCTGCAGCGAGAGAATACTATCCGGAGGCCGACAGTGCGCTGAGAAGGCTCCTTGCGTCATAGATGTTGACGCTCCATAAATTAAAAAAAAAAAAAAAAAAATGTATATTTATAATTCGAATCAATATGTAGCCCATTAGGCTTTTATGACCGTCTGGTAGGTTCTTAATACTTATAATCTAATTTATTAAGCTATAATCTGATCTATAAATAGATACCATAAATCTGTGGTAAGTTAGTTATATTACAAATAAATTTACAAAATTATATCCATTTTATGCGTAGTAATTAAAAGCGATTAATTTATTAATTAGTACTCATACATTAAAATAAGTTGGTCTGAGGACCAAGCTTGGTGCAAATAACTGTATAATGAGAAACGATTCTTTCCATTCATTAATGTATTTATTTGTGTTGTATTGAGCATTTTTTAATAAACGTGACTGAATATTCAATAAATAAACACTCACAATATAGAAAATATTGCGAATTCAGATAACCAATAGCCACTTAGTTTGAAATCTAGACACATATTTGTCATGTATGTACCAAAATCTCTACTGATTACATTTTCTTTAATTAGCTCTCATTAACTCAATAATTTTGTTAAAATGTCGGGAGTTTCCACTCTAAACTAAATGATGCAATTTTATAAAATCAACTTTCATTATTAAAGTCATTCAGCCGTTTTTTTTTGTTTTGCCCAATGACTGAACGATCCAAAATTTATACTTAGGCCAAGATTTAAGGGCACATTTTAACACACACACATATTATGCATATGATTTAATACAATACCATACGAGAAACTGCAACATGTTTTATAGAAGACATTAAGCAATGGAATGCAAGGTCTGCCACTTTGTGTGACATTCAATTTCCTGTGTGCACAATGAAAGTAAACATTTTTTTTTTCTGAAGCCATTAAAAGAAAATAGCTTGTATGAAGCTATTTATTTCTCTATACTAGAAACGGAAAAAGAACAAGACACGTTATATGTTAAACATGATTGAAGGATAAAAAGAAGTTTGACAAGTTCTTCAATAAATTTACGTTACTTGATTATTCGCAAAAATAATACTAACAATAATTCTAAGAGCTATGCTCCCCTTAGATTTTCTCTTCCTAGGAGCCTCTGCAGCTCATTGTCCGTTGATGGACAGTATTGTTTGTAACGATAGAACACTGTCCGGAGGCCGGCAGTGCACTGAGAAGGCTCCGGGCGCTAATGACCATACATGTTGACGTGCCTTAAATTAAAAAAAAAAAATCTGGTGTGCAACACTCACACAACTTTCTCTTACTCCTGTTCTCAAAATTATAATTGACAAATTTTATAGTTTGTGTACCAAATTTAATGAAATTCGTCGAAAACTGAAAAACTGTTCAGTAAAAGGCACTTCCGGTTTACTAAATTTTCTTGAAACTCGGAATTTTGGCCATCTATTTATTTCTAATTAATTTTGTTTGGATGAAAGAATTGTATAATCAACTGTGATAGCACTTTAGAGAAATGTTCCCAGAGAAATGTTTTAAATAAAAGTTGTAGATCTTTGCATGTTTAGTTTATATAAGAAGTTTCAAGAAAATCGTCAGAGCCATTTTTGAGAAAATTGCGAAAAAGAGAATAAATCATTCAGTAAAGTGGTAAAGGAAACGCACTTATGGTTATCCGATTTTTTCAAACTCGGAATTTCAACAACATATTTAATTCTAATTAATATTATTTAGATGACAGAATTGTCTAATAAACTGAAATAGCACTTTAGATGGAAACCTAACCCCTCCCCTCCCCCAAAAGTGCCCTTAAATGCATTTTCCCGGTGAAATGTTTCAAATAAAAGTTGTAGTTCTTTGTATGTG